>OZ005662.1:142969946-142992946 GCA_963930645.1 Salticus scenicus
TAGCTTATAACTTCGTAAGAGATGCTTTAATTTTAATTTTTTTTTTTTTTGTCGTAACGATCTTGGTCTGAAATAGGTTTCACAATGATTTCAATAAGATTTAACACGTTAACTGCCGTGTCACCCGTATTCGGGTGACAGCAAAAGTTCTCATCAGGCCACGTCACCCGTATTCGGGTGACAGCAAGAGTTCTCATCAGGCCACGTCGGGTGACTCCTTCCAAAGGATTTCCGAACATATTTAGATAAATATATGACAGGAGATAATAATACTGTTGAATTTTTTATTATGAAACTAGAATGTATTTGGCAGATTCTGAAAGTGATTGCGATCACTAGACTCTTTTGGTTGCTTTGGAATCGGATTTTGAAAAAAATTCAGTGAAACTCAAAAAAGGTTTGGGGGCGGAGTAACAGCAGGCGAAGGTCTTCACGAAAAAGGCCCCTGGCCAAATGGTTCAACGTGCAAATTTCCCGATTGTTTTATTATGAAACTAGAATGTATTTGGCAGATTCAGAAAGTGATTGCGATCACTAGACTCTTTTGGTTGCTTTGGAATCGGATTTTGAATAAAATTCAGTGAAACTCAAAAAAGGTTTGGGGGCGGAGTAACAGCAGGCGAAGGTGGCCTGACGGGGATTTTGTTGTAAACACGCGTGGCAGTCAACGTGTTAAATAAATTACAGGATACTCACAAAAGTCTGTCTAACTCTAACTGCTAAACACATGCAGCTACACTGGCAAAAATAGTACGTAAGTATCGTAAAGTGGCCATACATTACGAGATGCAACTGCTTACAGCGCCACCTAGTGGGAACAGAGCAAAGTTAGCGTTTCTGTCTCGAAAACAGTACAAGGTACGAGAGAAAAGTTAATTACAAAGTTGCACAGCATCAATGATTTAGTACCGAAACACACCTTGTAGTGCTAAAAACAAAATGTTTAAATCTGTTTGTTTGCAGTTTTCTACACTCTAAACAAATAAAAATCCCCTTTATTCAACTTCTGTCCGTCATCTGCAATGCATATTTTGCTCTTTGTTTGAACTTTACGTTGCACACTTTCCAGCGTATCGGGTGACACGTATTCACTGTACAGTTCAATATATGTCTAACAGAATTTTTGGTTATGAATACAGCGTATCCGTTCTTTATATTTCTAAAGCCTTTTTCATTTAACGTATATTCATTCAATAGGTAGTGTTTTTTCTCATATCCGATAAAGACAAGAAAAGTGACACAACTTAAAAATGCAGCATTTGAGAAAAATCAACTTAAAGATAACTTGACTAGAATAAAATGATACAACTGTCTCTCGAGTGGATAATTTTCTAGATGGAGATGTTACTTTTTGTTCACATTGGGTACATTTAATATACTTTTCAGCGAAATAAACCATTTTTTGAGTTATGTCACTTTTCTTTAGGGTTGTGATTTTGTGAAACTGCCGTCGAACGTCTTCTAATGTCCTGCTATATGAATAAATTTTCACTGAAAAGAAAAAAATAAAATCTTTTTGTAAAAAAATAGAGCCGACTCCAAAAAGCAACTACTATTCAAACAACTAAAAAAAGGGGGGGGGGTATAAAATAAAACTGTAAATTGCGTCTAAAAGTATAAAATAATTTCCTTCGCCAAACAACCTATAACACTACAATTAATCATAACTTTTGAAGTAGGCGCAAAATTAAATATAAATTTATACCTTTATTCAATACAAAAATCAATTCTATTCAAAATACACATCTCACATTGTCACCTGCAAAACGCAGCCGAAAACTTCTTTGATTGAAGAAAACAAATAAGATTTCGTAAACTGCAAAAGTTGGCGGAGCTGCTGGTATCTGGCGTCCTTGGTGAAAGAAAAATTGTCAAATTATCTGGCAAACATATTTTATTTCTTTGAGAAATCATGGTTATTTTAATAAGGTATATTAAGAGAGCAATCAAGAATATGAAACAATACTTCGTACAATATAATATTATGAAAATATATATCTTGCGTGTATGTTTTTGCATTACGTTTTGATCGTCAAACCCAAAAGCCGTCAAAGGTAATAACACTGGTCTACAGTAGTTCGGTAACAAAGGTCAAATTATTATTTTTATTTTTAATTCCAATTTTTGTTTAAATATCTGCAAGTAAAAAAGTCCCACCACGTCACCTTTTTCTGTTAAAGTATCAGAAAATGGCAATTTTCACGATTTTTTATTATATTCACAGTATCACAGGTGGTAACCCTTTCTGCTGGCAACCCAGAGTCCTGTCAATTCAGAGTCCCGGCAATCATGTTTGTTCCATTTTTTTGTTAAAGTATCAGAAAATGGCAAATTTCACTATTTTTTTATGATTTTTATAATACAGTCGACAGCAAAAGTATCCGAGCACTAGCCAATAATTCCGATATCAAAAACGTACATTTAATAGTATTTTGTTAAATAAATCCTTGTTGAATCATGTTCTTAGACTGACTAAAAGCATGACTCGACAAGGATTATTTAACAAAGTAGTATTAAGTGTACTTTTTTTAGACAGGGATTATTGCTAGTGCTCATATACTTTTGCTGCCGACTGTATCACACATGGTAACTTTCCGTGCTATCAACCCTGCCTCCTGGCTACAGCGTCTAGAATAAACAGTGTGGAAAGTGACGAATAAAACTGTACTAAAAAAATTAAGCGTGTCACCAGATGTCATTGTAATCGAAGCTAGTGTCACGACAACAAAACCGAGACTCCCTATTGGTTAATTATATGCTTAGATCACGTGATTAAAGTGAAGAAACTGGGAAAAGCCAATCAGGTTTTCGATTTGAGCAATAGCTTCGATCACAGCGACATCTGGGTAAGCTTAGTTTTTGTAGCATCATTTTAACTTCACGGTTATAGGCGATTGGCACACTGTTTATTCTAGACGCTGCATCCTGGCCATCCCTGCTTGCTGGCAAGTCCTGTCTGGCAACCCTGAATTCGTACCTTATCTTTTTTTTTTTTTTTCTGGTATTCAAGTTAACAGATATTCTTTGTTAAGTATGATTGTGCTGTTTTATAGTTATAGTTTCGTGGTCAGAATGGCAAGTTTTCGGTGCAGAACTTGTAAAACCGTGCCCGATAAGTTTTGTAGTATTTGTGAACTATTCATATTAAAATCACAAGGTAGGCATGTAACACAAGACGTAAAAAAGCCTATTTTTACTTTCTTCTATATTCAATAGAAGAAAGTATTGGATTCGTAAAAATTTTCGACCTCGGGTTTTTGATGGATTTACACGTTTTGAGAGCTGTAGAATACGATTTGACCATTTTTAGAAAATGTCTGTCTGTCAGTATGTTTGTGTGTGTGTGACAAAATTTTGTGGCAACTGTATCTCAGGAACTACTGCACAGAATTTCATACAAATTGGTATGTAGTTGCACTTTGACATAAATTAGTGCCTATCAACTTTTGGTAAAAATTGTTTTACAGGTTACGTTGCCATCCCGCTTTTTCTAAATTTTTAACATGGTGATATAGGACAAAATTTTGTGTAGATGTACATAAAGAGAATTATTTTTTAGTAATCATTATGAAATTTACAAGAATTATTTATAATAGAGATAGTGAACTGGGAAAATTTTTTTGTATGTGTAGGAGCCTCGCCACCCCCCCCCTGGGGGGGAAGTCCCCCCTCGAGGGGAGTAAATTTTCAAGATGGGTATCTTTCGAAAGGTCTCGTCAAATACCTTTAAAACGAATGGTTGAACTATAAATCTGTGATAATTTAAAAAAAATTATCGATTTTTTTTACTTTTAACGAAAAAAAACTAAAAAAAAAAAAAAATTTTTTTTTTTTTTTTTTTTTAAACGAAAGTTAACCAAACTTGGAATTTAGTTAGCCGCTGACATAAACTGGTGCTGATTAGATTTGGGGGTCAATCGCTCAACAGGTGGCGTTGTGATCGTATTTTATCTAAATTTTTAACATGGCAGTATAGGATAAAATTTCGTATAAATGTACATAGGGATAAATTTTCAAGATGAGTATCTTTCGAAAGGTCTCCTCAATACCTTTAAAACGAATCGTTGAACTATAAATATGTAATAATTTAAAACAAAGTTATAATTTTTTTTTACTTTTAACAAAAAAAAAATTTGAAAAAAAAATCTTTTTTTTTTTTTTTTTAATATTGTTACTGAATGAATTTGCATAGGAAAATATAGAAGAAAGTCTTGTGGTGGCCACAACATACTAGTTTGTATTTTGGTTTTAAAATAACAAATAATAACAATTCAGTCATTTAGTGTAATTTCCATGCTCTACTTTTATGCTCTACTTAGTCTACAATATGTATATTATCTCCATATTAACAGTATTCCATGCAAAATTAATAATATTGATAGTAATAATGCATGTCTTCTAAAGTCTTTTGTACATTGCTTCCAGTAGAGATTAAATAACCATAACAAAAAAAACTGTACGTGTTACAGATTTTTCACTATTAATTTTTAATTCTGCACTAAAAATTAGTTGAAAATAGTTAATTTCATTTCTGTTTCCCCTCTTTTTTTTTTTTTTTTTTTTGTCGACTAGTGTAATTATGAAAGTTATACCAAATTTGCAAAGGAAACTAACTTCGTATAGAAACATAAATACCGAATTGAGAAGGATGTTCACTGTTCTATGTAGATGTTATTAATGGACCAATTGTATACAGTGATAAATTAATAAAGGAAACGTGAAAATGGATCATTCGAGATAACAGTATTTTTAGCTACCGATCTAAAAACAAAACTTTAAAAACGAATTAAATTTTATTTAATTTTGCGCCGACTTAATATATGATTAATTGTAGTGTTATAGGTTGTTTGGCGAAGTAAATATTTCATACTTTTAGGCGCAATTTACAGTTTCATTTTATACCCCTTTTTTTAGTTGTTTGAATAGTAGTTGCTTTTTGGAGTCGGTTCTGTTTTTTACAAAAAGATATTATTCACATAACAGTTATTTAATCATATTCTCTAACTCATTTTCACATTTACCAAAAATATATCCCGTAAATGCTTTCATAGTTTTTGAGTAATGCATGATTTTACTTTAATGTTTTTAGAATAATACTGATTCATTTTAAACACAAATAGGTATATATATAACTAAATTAATATCTTCATTTTCATTTTCAACAAGTTACAACCTTATCCTGTTAACGCAGGAAAGCTGTTATATCCTTCTTTATTCCACGGGACCTACTGCTAATTGTCTTGATGTTTTTATAGCAATTTGAAGGCAATTGACGTAGTATTACTCAATTCGGCAAAAACAATGCAATAATAAAACGCTTTACAAAAGTTTGCCAAATCCATTTTTCTCAAATGTTGCGCACATGTCGATGACAATGCCAACTTTTATCTTAGAAATTTATCTAACCAGTGGCAGATTGGGTCAAAGTTTTGCCTACTGCCTGCCTGGGCAAAATCTTGCTATTCATTTTTAATGAAATTCTGCTGAACAAATTTTACACTAATTTTAGTTATGAGTACATTTTAGATAACAATAAAGCACGGAAATATTTTCAGTCTATCTCATCAGGGGCTGCCTTCAGGAAAAACCTGTCAGTATGTGTCAAATTTTGAGTTACTTTTTAATCTACTTCCGTCGAATTGAAGGTTTTGTATTCCATAATGTGCGACAGGTACATTATGGAATGAAAACGTCGTTCTCATTTTTTTTTTTTTTTTTTTAATTATTATCATTTATGTGGTATTACTTTTAATTTGAGTTTATATAATACATCATGGTGATTGGTGATTTTTTTTTCCCTTGGGAAAGAAATGAGGGCATCAACTTATTTTTGCACTCCATTTTATATTTTACTCATTACTGAAATGACTATAAAGAGCTTAGTTAAACATACAAAACTAATTATTGCAACAGTTGGTGAAATGATTAAAAGTAACTACCGAGACTGATCTGTAAAATGAAAATGGTGTTTGTGGTATTTATATAGGAATTGAGGCCGATTGTTTACACTAAGAACTAAGGCTGCAGTCAGAAAAAAATTCAGATAGGATTCAAGCTTTAGTACATAAAGTTGAGTTTAAAAATGAAGAATAACTAAAAAAATTTTGTCAATCTGCAAAATTTCGGGGGGACTTCACCCGTTTTGGATATGGTCTTAATAAGGACCTACACTTGGGTGGGATGCGTTCCGTAGGGATCTTTTTTAAGGGTCTCTACCGCGTATTCACGCGAATTTTGGAAAAAAACACTGAAAAAATAGATTAGTCAATGAGCACGACCTGAGACCGAAACCGACATCTTCCGTGTACTAGCTTTGACAACAAACGTATCGGCTGCTGGTGGGGCGTAATATAAAAATGAAGGAGAAAGTTCACGAATGCAAATAATAATGTAAATCTGTCAGAAAGGCAAGAGAGAGCTTTAACTAATTATTAAGGGACAATATTAATTTTCAGGTTTAGTAACCTAAAGCCGAACTTATATTTTAACTCATTACCCATAAATGTTTCGGAAGGCTTGCGTTTCCCCTTCCACAGATGAGTCGGAAGATATTGATGATGGTGAGCAAAATTGATAAATTTACTATCAACCGAATACTGAAGGTAGAACACAAGTGCGACATCTACGAAATTATAGAATACAAAGATGTAGATGCAGTTTACCTTTATTTTGCAACTAATTTGTATCGCAACTGAAAGTTTCTCAGTAGATACCCCTTGGAAGTTTTTGGAACTATATAAAACCATCAGAAATTTTAACATAGTAACTTATCTTCAATCTATGCCTATTAAAAAATCGTACAAATGTTTTCAACTTTGGACCCAATTTTACCAATGTTTTCATCATTCTATGAAACTCAAATGTTGTTAGTATTTCTCAGTTCAATGTTTAGTTTCATCCTCCACAAAAGTAGTGCTGATGTTCTTGCATGCCATTTCCTATAGGAATATCTTGGTAGATGTTTTTCGTACGTAATATTCTATTAGGTTCTGCAGCATTTGCACACCATAATTTAAGACCTTTCTAGCATTTACAAAGGCGTATTGCATTTTAATATAATTATAAAATAATGATTTATAAATTTTGTTAGTTTGATTCATATTTAATAAGAAATATTGGAATCAGTGTAAGATTTGGTTACGTTGATGAAATGATATGGCTTAGAATTTATTAAATCTAATTGATAAGTGGTTATACTAATGAAATTATTTATTCTATATTTAATAAAAAATATTTTGAGTATGTGTAAAAATTGATTATTTTGAAGAATTCTTTGACTTCAAATTTAAGTATTTTAAACACATTATGAAAGAAGACTTTTAATATGCACTGTTAAAACGCGATAATATAATGCTCGTGTATAACGGGGTAAAACCTATTCGTAATGCATAATTTTTCTTTATCGTTGATTCCTCTTTAATGAAAGGTAATTTTCTGTCAATAGATTAAGTAAACATTTATCATATGCAACTAAATTAATCCAACGGATTTAAGTGCTTATGTACAGCGCACTAATGTACTGTAACGATTTATATACTGCTATTCATTAAAATCTTCTAAATAATACAGGTTTACATCAGACCCTTAAAGCTTTAACAATAAATGCATTCACTTATCCATTATTGCATTAAAACTCTAACAATGAACCTTGAATTACTGTGACCTTCTGGCCTATTGTTATGAGAAAGTAATTATTTACTGTTAAATTCCATTATTAATGAATTATAATGACACTTTAAAATATTATTCATCATAGGTCGTACGTAACTTTTCTTAGAGAAAACTTCTTGTTTCTCTATTTTATTCCTTGTGAAAGTATAAGGAAGTATTGTAATCCTGATTTGCGAAATGGATTTTATATCAAACATTGTTCAAAAATGAATGATCGTAGCATGTTATATTTGAGTGTTATCGTAGCAAACTTATAGTTGTGACTCATAATGTCTAGTTGTACACTTGCAACTTTGGTCTTAATACGAGCACCCGTTTTAGAGATATCTGCGACTTTACACGACTTTTCGTAATATCTAAATGTACATAAGTGTGTGCGTTTATGCCACACATAACTCAAAAACGGTTAGGAGTAGGACGTTACAAATTGGTATAGAGGTTTGTTATAACATCTACTTGTGAACCTTCCTTTTCGGTTTTTCTGTGACTTTCCGTTTTGAAAATATTTACGAAAATTATATTTAAAATGTCCAAAAACACAAAGGTTTCGGCCTACTGTCACCGAGATTTAACAAGAAGCTAATGATACAGTAGGCAGCAAAATTATTGAAGCGCTAGTAATAATTCGTACCTTAAAGATGTGCACCTAATACTATTTTGTTAAATAAATATTTGTCGAGTCATGATCTTAGTCTTATATTGTTTATAAATAATCTGGTGTGTCACTCACACGACTTTCTCTTACCCTGAAATTTAATACTATAAATACAGTTTGCAGATTAAGAGGTAAGATAACAAGTACTGTTATGTAAACCTGTGTTAAACAATTCAAATTAGGCTTCGGAAGAGTTTTATATGATAATTAGTATTATGTGAGGGGTGCTACCGCCCCCTCAGCTCTCCGTTTCATTAATGCACCTACATTTATACAGAAATTAATTCGGTTATTAAAAAATAATTCCGTTCTTAAAAAAAAATTATTAAAGTTATTATTAAAAAAAAAAATCCTGTATGATAATGCAGACGATTTCCATATTAAAGAAGTAGTATAACACTAAAAAAAAAAAAAAAAAAAAAAAAAAAATTGAATTTATTCTCAATATTACAAAAAAATTTTTTTTGTTAAAAATGAAAAAAAAATCGATAACTTTATTTTAAATTATCGCAGATCGATGGTTGAACCATTCGTTTTAAAGGGATTGGCGAGCTCTTTTGAAAGATACCCATCTTGGAAATTTACTCCCTCGAGGGGGGACTCCCCTCACCAGGGGGAGGCGAGGCTCCTACATACACAATTTTTCCCCCCCAGTTGACGATCTCTATTACAAAAAATATATATTCGTTTCATTTAGTTTAGTGCAGTCTATAGATGGTAAACTCTACTTACCTGCAACTTTCCCCATAGACGTAATGTATTTGAATATATTTGAGTGTCCCTGTACACGAACTATTTGCTTCATCTGAACGAAAAGCTTACTGTAGCATACCTATATGACACACATTTAGAATACGGAGTTTGGAATTTCTGGTACTATTTGTTCTTGAGATATGCTGATAACAGACACACAGACAGACACACAGACCATTCGCTAAAAATATGATTTTCGTGTTCAGGGGACTTCAGACCATGTAAATATAACAAAAACTAACGTTCGAAAATTTGACCCTAAAACAATACTTTCTAGACCCTGTGGTTAAGAGAAAGTAAAAAGTAAGTTGATAAAAATTAGCGATCAAACAAAAAAAAAAAAAAATAAAGTATGAAAAATGTGGTTATCTGCTTCAATAATTTTGCTGCCGACTGTAGGTAACGATATTGTTATAAAAGATGTCATCATTTTTGCGTGTAGAAAGTAATTCTTAAAGACATAAGCAGGTTCTAGTCGACAAACGCTTTTTATTTAATGAATATTCAGCCCATAGGTAGAGACCGTAATGATATTTTTATGAATGTTGTCGACATTTTTGCGTGTAGAAAGTAATTCTTAAAGACATACACAGGTTCTAGTCGACAAATGACTTTATTTAATGCATATCCAGGAAACAGTTAATTAAAACTCATTTTTATGTCCTAAAAATAAATAATCAATTTATATTCTCGAAACAATCCAATGCAACAGTCATTCTTACAACATAAACCAAATAAACATATACACTATAGAGCAGGAATTTCACTAATTCAGGAACAATGATCAACCGAAAATTTCGAAATCTGAATAAAATTTCAAATTCATCGAATGTATTGTCAGTGGTTTATAGAATTTCTGAAATAGTTTTGCATTAGAAATCAATGAAAATCATTATAAAAAATTCCAGAACTCGACTTCTATTGAAGTTAGAGTTTCCAAACATTAGAAATACTGAACTACCACCTTTTGTTACATTTGAATGCCAAATTGTCTAATTTGATGATAAGTCAATGTCCACCTACGTGGAAATGAAAACACTGCCACCTGTTTCCCCTTTTACTGTAATACCATATTGAAAGTATCATGTAAAGATATATGTAAGTTCTAGTCTACAATTATCAATAATGATTCTTCTTTTTTTTATTGTCTTGTTAGTCATTTACGTAACTTTAGAATAATTTAGTTTTGCGATATAAACCAATGAATCTTTCCGGAAAATTCCAGAATTCTGTTAATATTGAAGTTAGAACTTCCAAATTTTGGTGACCCTGAACTACAAATTTTCACAAAATTTCGTCGGAATGTCGCCAAATTCGACTCTAAGACCGGAATCTGCGTTGGTTACAAACTTGGTGGCTTGGCGAAATAAGCGATCATATTTAGTGGCAAATATTGTTTAAAAGTAGCCAGAATTAGTAAACCTTTTCTTAATTTTAACGGATTTAATTATTTTGGTATAATGTATCGTTTTTCGATATTAATTTTCGCCAGCGAGAACAAAAGGAGGCCATCTACACTCGAGTGATTTTTCATTAAACTTTAAACTGTGCATTTGTCAATGAGAGATTCTGTAATAAGCCGTGGAGTACTATTCTGAAAAAACTACTATATCTGTTGTAGACAGTATATAGTCCTATTATCGTGACTTTTGTAGTTGAAACAGCAGTTTTTTTTTTTTTTTTTTTTTTTTGAAATTTTTTCCGGATTGTTCTTGGACAGTAACCTGCCTGTTTATTTACGAATCAGTTATCCCACTGAAAAATGTCAATGTTTTCATAATAATAAATATATTCCAATGGGTGTATAGGAAAGTTATGTGGTGTCCACATCAAATTTTTTCTAATACTTCATTTTCATGGTTGAAAATATTTTACTCCTTATCTGTTAAATATGTAAAGTTTATATTGAGGAACCTGACGATTTTAACTACACGAATGAGAAATATTTGAAATTATAATAATCAGTCATCTTTTATTACTTACTATATAAGCTGAAAAATTTGCAGTGTGTTTTTCCTTATGAAATGTATGTGATGCGGTTATTTAAACTAATGTTAATTCTGTTATTATTCTAAGACTTATCTTAATCTTTTCCCCCCAAATTCTTATGTAATTACTATCATTCACTGCGGTATGTTTGTGAATCTCAACCAAATAAAAAATGCACCTCTGTTTTAAGGTCTCTCCGTGGCTCAGTTGGTAAGAGCGCCATGTTAGTAACCCGGTGGTCCAGCGTTCGATACCCCGAAGGTCCGGAGACAATTTTTGCAGACAATTAGTAGAAAAGATGTCAATTGATAAAAGAAAAATTATCGTTGACTACACAGTATTCTAAGAATTTTTGAAGAGTTTTTTTAATAAGCCTTTTTCGTACATCTCTTTTTAGAAGCAAAAAAGAGTTTTTTGTGGACTACAAGCGACCTCTATTGGGCTGAATATTCACTAAAATGTCAATGAAACAATTAAAAATACAAAATAAAAATGATTAGGAAAAACACATAAACATTAACCAAATCAGTAAAATGTTAAGTTATAATATAAAAAAATAATAATAAACTAGAATAATTAAATTGCAGATATTGGCCCTTAATCAGAAAATGAAATCACAAAACTTATAGGCAATCGTGTCGTGCTGCCATCTGTTGTGAATTTTAAGAAATAATTTCTCTTTTCTTAACAAAGTTCAAATTTCCCCAATTTTGGTTAGTAAACAAAAAAGTTACTTTTTTTTTTTTTTTTTTTTTCAAATTAAATTTTATTCCAACTTCGAAAAGATTTATATGATACGCTTTTATAAGAATTTGGGTTTTAAAAGTTTTTTTTTTAATAGATTATTTCTTAGATTCGTTCAAGATTAATTCACACACATTCAAACTTTAATTAAAAACAATAACGAAAAATTGCAGTATGCATTGGTTATTAGCGCTTTCCAGCTGTATGTACTTGTTGTGTCGTATAACTTTGAATGTTCATTGCCTATGTTATTACACAACGAGTAGACAAAATAACTGAATGGCATATAGATAGACAAGTTGAATTCCTAATCACTCTTAAACATTGTTGGAAAGTGTTAAAAATGCCTAACGCAAAAGAAAATGCAGCCCTTAGGTTGACATTGCCACCCCTAATGTATCTGAATACGTTAGTGTAGCCCTGCAAATATGAAAGTTAACCATATCATATTCTATAAAAAACTTTATTTTAGCGTACTAACAATAAATGTCAATTTCTTTATGATTATTGCAGTAGAAAGTTATTTAAATGTGATATATGAAAATGTCTGTCCTAAAACACAATGTAACAGCATTTTTTTTGGGGTGTCCCTATACTCAAACCAGTTGTCAGGACCTATTAATGCCATTTTAAATGGGGAACATTCCATAGCGAAATTGAATAATATGTATGATTTTTTTGAAAATTCTGAAAATAGCTACGGACATTGGAGGCGGGCAGACGGACAGATAGACTGATGTACAGTCTGACAGACGGATACACAAATTCAAATCATATTCACATTTAGAAGTTGTTAAAAGTGTTAAAAACTATAATGTACAGGAAAACCCAATTTCAGCTAATTTCCAATAATAGCCCTTTGTGTAACTGAATATTTTTGTGTAGTCCTGTAAATCTTAATGCCAATCATACTACATTCTATAGAAAGCATTATTTTGAGCATATTAATAATACATTTCAATTTCATTTCAAGTAGAAGTTTGACATGAAGTGGCCACAACTTAGAAACAAAAGGGCGGAGCAACTTGCTCAGCGAAATCATCCAAGGTATTTGTATGATAAATTCACTGTGCAACTTTGTTCAAACTAATTCAGTATTTCAAAAAATATCATGAAAAGAAATTTTCAAGTGGCACCGTGATTTCAAATATCCACCACATTGAAACAAAAGCGCGGAGTAAGATGCCCAGCGAACTTATCTGAGATATTCAGTATTACTAAAGCTATCATAATGAAAAATTTTCAAGTGTCCTTCACTTGGAAATAAAGCGGCAGAGAAAGTTGCCTAGCGAACTTATCCAAGATAATTGAACCGTAAGTTCACTATCCAAGTTTGGTTTGAATCAGATTAGTATTTCAAAAGTTATCATGATGACACATTTCCAAGTGGCAGCAACTTTTAACAAAATGTCGGAACAATTTTCTCATTGAACTCGTTCAAGATATTTGTATAAGTTCATTGCCCAACTTTGGTTCGAATGTAATCAGTATTAAAAAAGTTATCATGATTGTAAATTTTCAAGTGGTAGCCTGATTTCAAGTTGTCCCACTTAGTTTAAGACATCCGTCACTTTGTTAAAAATGGCGGATAAAGTTCATTAATGAACTTGGTTGAAACCCTTACGGTTTATGTATACATCAGAATTTAAACAAATCTGGGCTTGAATACGCTTTTTACAATGTGAAGTGGAAATTTTCAAGTGGCCCACACTTGAAAATAAAATAGCGGATCAACTTGATTAACGAACTCATACATGATATTTATGAGATAAGTTCGTTCTCCAAATTTGGTTCGATTATTTCGGAAGTTATCGTGATGACAAAATTTTCATTATATATAGATAAAGGGATCGATGTATATGCAGATAAACGAAGTGATTGCAATAGGTCGATTTCTAATGTAATCAACCTAGAAAAGAAAATAGGGCGAGAGAGAAACAGCGATAGATAGATGGATAGAGAGATAGGCATATAGTTAGAAAGAAAGAGATAGACAAAACTCGTTATATTTTAATGAGGTTACGCCTACTCTTAACAGATATTTCTGATGTATCGCACCAACATTTATCGGTATACTAGATTACAGGAGAATTGCCCTTAAGATTAAATAAATAAATAAAATAAATAAAAATAAATGTAACATTAAAAAAAATCACCTTTTTTTTTTTTTTTTTTTTTTTTTTTTTTTTCAGTCGAAGAAAAAATAGGTAATAACTGATTATGTCAAGTAACCGTTTTATGTATGCCAATAAAAGCGAATTAAAAATTTCAATTTTATTGTTATTTTTCCTAAAAATAACAATAAAGCTGAAGTACTCCAAATAATGTGAAGTGACTTACAGAGAAAGGTTAATTTATTATTAGATCGAACAGAACAATTACTTTTTCTTGTTGTTAATTAATTGATTATTATTTATAATGTTTAAATATTTAAATAATTCAGTATTTTCAATTAAGATAGCAGATCAACCTAACCAATGAAGTCGTTTGAGATTTTGGTTGTAAATGTCCATATTTCTTTTGAATACATTTTTTAAATATCGCATGTTGAGATCACCGGTCAGTTATTATCTCGAAGAAACATTATTTAGGTATAAAACAAGAACGAAAAATCATGCGGTACGCATTGATTATTAACACTTTCAAACTAAACGTAATTGTTGTATTGTATAACTTTCAATATTCTTTTATTCGCTATCCCACAGCAGACAGATAGAAGGACTGAAAAGTATACACATTGAGAAACTGAATTTAAAACCACTCTTAGACATTGTCGCAAAGTGTTAAAAAGGCTTAACGAAAAAGAAAATCCAGCCGTTAGATTATAATTGTAGCCCTTAATGTGTCTGAATATTATAGTGTAGACCTGTAAATTTGAAGGTTAATCATATCACATTCTATATAAAACATTATTTTAGAATATTAACAATACATATCAATTTCTTTATAATATTTGCAGTAGAAAGTTATTTAAATGTGATTTTTAAAAATTTTTGTCCTAAAACGCAATGCACTGTCTTTTTTTTTTTTTTTTTTTTTTTTGGTTGTCTCTGTACACAAACTAGTACAGGACTTATTGATGTCATTTTAAATAGGGAACATTCCATTGTGAACTTCATTAATATACATATATTTTTTTTTTTAATTCTGAAAATATTTACGGACACTGGGGCGAGAAACAGACAGATAGAAATATAGACAATAAGACAGACAGATAATTAAATTAATAAATAAAATTTAATAAAATTTAATAAATAAAAAAATGTTTGTGAGAAAGCATTTTCTTCCGCCCTTTCATTAAGAGCCCGCTTCACTCACCGCCGCCGGAAGCCGAAGCTAATGTTACTCAATGGGAAATTTTTCTTTACAAATAACTTATTAACTAATACATATTTTTAAATTCAGTTTTCACATTCTGAAAATTCCCAGCTGTTAAATTGACGGACCCTTTAAATTTTTTTTTTTTTTTTTTTTTTAATTTTTTATATTTTATTTTGAAGCTGCAAAATACGAATTTTCAATATGTGAGATTTTTCCATTTTGTAATTTCAAAATAAAATATTAAAAATTAAAAAAATACATTTTTAAAAAAGGCACGTCAATTTAACAATTGGGAATTTTCTGAATGTAAAAACAGAATTTAAAAATATGTATTAGTTAATAAGTTATTTGTAAAGAAAATTTCTCCATAGAATAACATTGGCTCGGGCTTCCGGCGACGGTAAGTGAAGAGGGCCGTTAAGTGAAAAATCTAGACACGGGTGCATCATCAAATCAGCAATACGCATTCGCGCCTACTATGAAATTTCAAGTCACTTGTGCATCTAGTAGCACACTTGTCCACAGAACATCCTGTGAAGGTCCATAGGATTTCCCCTTTATCCACAGGATATTCTTGGGATGCTTTTCGGAGAAGATGTGCTGCTAGGGAAGCTTCTTCTCAAACATCATTTGTTAAATTTTAGAATAGTGCTGCCATCTACTAAACAGAAAAAGAGAAAAAGGTTAAAAAACATTAAAACAAGGAAAAAATATTTAAAAACTACGGTATAAAGAAAATGTTAACTTAATTGAAATGTTTGGTTTAGAGGCGAAACCAATGAACGTTAAAAAGTAAAGAAGTTTATTTTTATAAATGGCAAGTGTGTGTGCCTTTAGCCTATGCCTATAAGAATCTCTTGTCAATAAGTCAAATTAATTGATTTTGCTTTCAATATTTCTTTTTTAATTTTTCCCCTTGGGAAGAACGGATAGAACTGCTAGTTGTATTTTAATTTGGAGTCAAGATTATTGCTTCTTACTCCTTTTTCTACGCTAGTAAATAAAAGCAACACACAATCCTAGTAATGCGTAGTAGTTTTCTTTGTGAAAATACATCTTTCCCATCTAATGATTTCTGAAAAATGGCGTCATTTTCAAAGACGATAGTATTTCATCTGGGATATTTTCTGAAAATGACGTCATTCCTGTTACAAAATTTATTTTAATTTTGATTAAAAGTCACTACGCCCTTTTGACGAATTCACCGTAAAATGATTCAATCGCATGCATAAAATTTTCTTAAAAGCACAATTTTAGAAAGTTTTTTTAATTATTTCACCGCTGTTTAGTAAAAAATTTTTAGAAGCCTCTACTTAAGAAAATATATATACATTAGAAGTAGCCTACATATGAAATTTAAAGTTTCTAGATGTATTATTACTATAGAAACCATACAAAAACGTGATTTTCGAGTGATTTTTCCCTATCCCCTTCGTTTGCGCTTGAGCTAGAAATTTCCAACACCCACAATACTTCAACCCTGGACATAAACAGTAACTGCGCTAAGTTTGATTTAAATCGGTTCAGTGATTTGGGAGGAGATGTAAGACATATATGTATACAATGACTTTTGCTTATATTAAGACTATAGATAAATTATGGATATTTTATATATTTGTATTCATAATGACTTAATTAGTATATATTATTTTGTCAATATATCTAAAAGGGACGTCAAATTTTGTTGAAAACTCAGCACATTATAAATAATAAACACACTAAATTTTGTGGAAAAGTATTTTGCTTTTCAAATTTATAACACTTTTTAATCTGACATGTAATTTCCGAATGCAAGGGAAAGTGTACAGAGAATTTTATTAATATTTCTACAGTTAATTATTGTCATTGCCAAATCTTTACGGAAGAACAGAAAGTCAATCTAATTCTTTATAACTTCAAAGTTTAAAAATATTTTTAAAAACATTCATAAAACTAGTATGTTGTGGCCACCACAAGACTTTCTTCTATATTTTTCTATACAAATTCACTCAGTAGCAATATTGAAAAAAAAAAAAAAAAAAAAAAAAAAAAAAAAATTCAAAGTTTTTTTTTTTTTCGTTAAAAGTAAAAAAGTCAATAACTTTATTTTAAATTATCACATATTTATAGTTCAACCATTCGTTTTAAAGGTATTGACGAGACCTTTCGAAAGATACCCATCTTGGAAGTTTACTCTACCCCGTGGGGTACTTCCCCCCAGGAGGGGGGAAGCGATGCCCCCAAATGCACAAATTTTTTTTCCTAATTAACTACTACTATTATTAATAATTCGTATTAATTTTACAATCACAGGTTAAGAATAACTCTCATTATGTACATTTACACGAAACTTTGTCCTATACTGCCATGTTAAAAATTTAGAAAAAATACAATAACAGCGCCTCCTGTTGTACGATTGATCCCCAAATCTAATCAGCACCAGTTTATGTCAGGGGCCAACTAAATACCAAGTTTGGTAAAATTTTGTTATTTTGTTATTATTATTTTTTTTTAACTACGATTTTTTTTCTAAGTTTTTTTTTTTTTTTCGTAAAAAGTAAAAAAAAAAATCGATAACTTTGTTTTAAATTATCACAGATTTATAGTTCAACCATTCGTTTTGAAGGTATTGACGAGACCTTTCGAAAGATACCCATCTTGAAAATTTACTGCCCTCGAGGGGGGACTTCCCCCCCCCCCAGGGGGGTTGACGAGGCTCCTACACATACAAAAATTTTTTCCCAGTTGACTATCTCTATTATAAACAATTCTTGTAAATTTCATAATGATTACTAAAAAATAATTCTCTTTATGCACATTTATACAAAATTTTGTCCTATATCACCATGTTAAAAATTTAGAAAAGTGGGATGGCAACGCAACCTGTAAGACATTTTTTACCAAAAGTTGATAGGCACTAATTTATGTCAAGGTTCAACTACATACCAATTTGTATGAAATTCTGTGCAGTAGTTCCTGAGATACAGTTGCCACAAAATTTTGTCACTCACACACACACACACACACACACACACGGACAGACATTTTCTAAAAATGGTCAAATCGTGTTCTACAGCTCTCAAAACGTGTAAATCCATCAAAAACCCGAGGTCGAAAATTTTTACGAATCCAATACTTTCTTCTATTGAATATAGAAGAAAGTAAAAAGTATTATTTTGTAAATCTTGTTAAACTTTTTAGGAGTATTACTATCCGTTGGAACCAATGGATATCAATTATACACATAGTGGAGCGGTTGTTCAATGACATAACAATCACAAACTTCTATATCTAATTTGGCAATACTATTGAGAATAGTGGGAAATCTTCCAAGTTCTGTCAAAAAATATTCGATAATAATGTCTAGGTATTTATATCTAAGATTTTTGAAGACTTTATTGATGACGCTCTAACTGTATTTTCTTGAGTTTTCATTGTCCCATGAGAGTTATCAGTTATTTTTAGTGTTTATTTACTTTAAGCTTTTTTAGTAACGTGCAGTACAATTTTAATTTTGTTCCAGTATAATTTTTATCTTTGGCTGTACACAACAACGTGTTAAATAAATTAGAGTGCTGATTCAATGGATGAAGAATTAGCTTTCCGTGGTTCAAGATGAATCACGTGACATGAACCAATAGGTTCCTATATTTGGCACTTTATCGCTATTTTGATATTTAAAAATTTAATTCGCAAATTATCATTATTATTAGGTAACACGACAGTCCTATAACCGAAATAAATTGTTTTTAAAATAATTTTTCAGATGTTTCACATTATAATAAATAGTATGTAAATTACTTTTTTTTTAATGATTTTTCAACAAAGTTTAAAAGTGTTTATAAAGAAAAGTTAAACTTTTAAAAGAGCTAAATTTAGCCACAAATAATAATTTATCAATTATTTTTGAATATTTTGTCGGTTAAATTTCGACTACACGGAACAAAAAAGAAGTAAAATAAAAACTAAAATGATTTAGAAAAAAAAAAAAAAAAAAAAAAAAATATTAAACTATATAAGTAAACAAAAACACCGGCGGTTATGAATTTCGCCAAATACCATCTACAAACTGTTGCCATGGAAATTTATTGAAATAAGTTGTTACCAAGGGAACCAAAGCATAGATGGTTCATGTCACATGACTCGTGTTGGACATGTCAGGGTAAGGCTCCTACATATACGAGCTGGCGCATCAAACATTTTGTTGCCTTAGAATTGCCATACGTACCCAGCATTTCCGTAGATAAACAAACGGCAGCCATTATTTCCATCGTCTTGTATTACTTTGGAGTTACTTTTTTAATCATTTTCATAATTTTAGCTGGGTAAATTATCATATGGGAGATTGTTTAGTGAAAAATTTCTATAATCACTCAAGAAAAGAACATAAAATGTTCAGATTTCCATAAGATAACTCAGGAAGAATAAAATAACATAACTTTTATTTTCTTATGCTTTTCTCTGTGTTTTTCACATGTTCAAATGTAAAAATACAAAAAATGTGCTATTTTAATCATAATATGTATGTCAATAACCATAAATTAATTAAAGAAGACCTTTTATTACTTTGCGTTTGAGTTTTGTTGACATTTTCTGGGGTCGCCAAAGTTGTTTCATTTCCGTGTCGTAATTACATTTATTTTAAGATTCGTTTGTTTAAATGAATAGTGTATGCTAGAAATAGCAGAAAAAGCAAGTAAATAAATAAATATTTTCCACTTTTAAACAATAAACATATTTTTTTTTTTTTTTTTAAAGTTATGATTTGTATTTGAAACAGACAGAAATAGTCCTAACAACACATCTTATCCCCAGTACACCCACAAAATATCCTGAGGATGAAAAAACATACCAAGAATGTACTGTTTATAAATGTGTTGTTAGGGATATTACTTGTTGCTTATTGCTCTTGACTGTCTTGGCAGATCGTAGCTTCAGATCAAGATTTCTTAAAATCGCTAGTTAAGCGATAAGGACGCCAAGCGTGAATGCTGCCCTCATCCAAGGCAACAAAATGGCGGCGATGCGCCACCTATACATTTTATTTAAGGGGCTCTATGTCAAGGTTACCACTTATCACTCTACTTTATTTATCTCGTTGGTACACAAGAAGGGTAAATAACTATTATTTTGAACATATTCTGACTCAATTGTTTACTTCAACAAGTGTGTTTAATTAATTTAGTACTAGCTACAAAATGAAATTTCAACTAGATTTGCTGGAAATGTCAACAAGTCAGCTAGTTGAGACTAATGAAGTTTTTAGTGTCTGTAATGAATAGCTATTTGTACTTCGATAGTGGTTAAGAACATCGCTCGATGTTCTTGAAATTAGGCGCTAATATTTATTTTAAGGATGGTATGTGACAGCATATACTGAAATTTTTAGTTTTGGCACCATGTATTAGCGAAACCTAGTAACACGTTTTTTATTACCCGTTTTCTCTACATACTAAAAAAAAGTTTCTATCGCTAGCGTCAATTTTTTTTTTTTTTTTTTTTTTTTTTTCTTTGTCTACGACAGTATCTTCTCGCGGAGGGCAAAGTGCTCTGCATCATGAGAAGTATCAATGTGTTCCGAATACTTCAAGGTACAAGGAAGGCATTTCAGGTAGTTAAAAATCTGTATCATCTTAATTGGCGAAGTTATTAATTAAAAATGTCGGGTTTATAAAGGTACTCTAGTTGCCATTAAAGAAAGAATTTCTCTTATTACATTATTTTCCACAATGACGTACTTCTCCACAGGAAAATAAAAATGTTATCACTGGTGTAAAAAAATAAAATAAATTCCAAAAATATTTTTTTTATTTCTACTTTTAGAAAATTAATTTTATTACTGGCAATATCTTATGTTTATTTTATTTTATTTTATTTTACTTTTTTATATGTTATTTTTTTTTTGTGAAATAAGTAAATAATGTCGTGTCTGTATAACTGACCGTATTTCTTTTTGCCATTAAAATGTATTTATTTTTTTATTTAAAAACGTATTTTAAAATACTTCGGATATATTTTGGCATACAAAAATATTTAGATTTGAATTTAAACTCAATTATAAACGAAAAATTCTTATTTAGCATTGATAATTTTTTAACATTACAGAATTAGACATTTCCATGATACATTTCATATTTCTAGTTATGGCAAGAAAAAAAAATTATCACCTAAAATTCTTATAATGAATCGAGTAGATTTTATTCTTCGTTAATTTAAGAAGTAGATAGGAGAGAAGGTACTTTTCATTTCGTCGGCGCAAATCTCGCCAAGCAAACTTTACTGGCGACAACAATACATTTATGAATTAAAAGTAAATTTGTAACTTAGATTTTTTTTTTTTTTTCAAATTTAAAGTTTATTTATATTAGGGCTGTGCCAATTAATCGATTAATCGGTTCGGTTAATCGACCAATGCTTAGTCTGATGAATTTTTTTAATCGAGTTAATCGGCTCGATTAATTCGATTAAAATTTTTAAAAAAACGATTAAATTTTTCAAACTACGAATTAAAGTAAAAATGTTATTCTGTCTACAAAATATTTTTTTCACATATTTTGCTAACAAACATTCTAAGAAGCTTCCATCAAATAATGAAAAATAAATAAATAAATAAATAGATAAAAATAAAATATCTCAAAAGAAGTTGTTGCACTTCTGTTAATAGAGAAAAGGGGGAAGATAGTTATTAAAAAAATGGAATTTTATGTCCGTGTTGCTGCAACACCACTTCTAGTCTTCTGTAGCAAGTGAGGGAGTGCTGGCTAGGGCAATAGGTTTCTCGAATCCCGGAAAAAATCGCACCGGAAAAAATCGCACCGGAAGAAATCGCACTGGAAAAAATCGCACCCGGAAAAAATCGCACCGGAAAAAATCGCACCAGGAAAAAATCGCACCAGGAAAAAATCGCACCGGAAAAAAATCGCACCGGAAAAAATCGCACAGAAAAACAATCATGTTTGCGTACACACATGCCTCTCTTCCCAGAAAGCAAAACTCATCTTAAGATTTATTCTATTTAATCTTATAAACGAGGTTACAGAAAAAAAAAAGGGCGGGGGTATTATTAAATTGCATTCTCTGTCCCTCTAGATCCGGAAGAGTGGATATATGTGATAATTTAACAACTTTCTAGAAATAAAATTTAAGAAAATAGTAAATGTTTGAATACCATTCAGAGTTATGGGGATTCCGAAAAAAAAGGACACCGGAAGAAGGACATTCTTCCAATTCGCGAATCGCAATATAAAAAATATCAAATAAGGAATTTAAAGAATGACTTTCAATTGATTTGGTGCAACATTCATTGGAAAAGGGGGGGGGGGCTAAGTGCAGCTTAAAAGAAAACAATTGTTTTTTTATATCATCTTCTTACCAATTTTAATGAAACATTTTATAAGCACGTACAATTTGTGAAAAAATTACAGTAAGTGTCAGACATACTTTGAGTGGGGGATTAAAGAGGGGGGAGCAGAAGAAAATAAGATGATGTTTTATATCAGTATTTTACTGAATTTAATGATATATTCTATAACAATCACTTACTTTTTATGAAGATCACAATGAGTGTACTATACACCGGGGGGGGGGGGCAAGGAGGGAAGTAGATGGAAATAAAATATATTCTTCTTTAAACTACCCCATTATCGATTTAAGAAAAAAAAAAAACTTTGTATAATCATGTACAGTTTGTAAAAAAAGAAAATGTATAAGACATATATTGCGTTGAGCACTTTTGGGTGAACAAAAATCATGAAACTCGCGTCATCGTCAGCGAAAGTTTTCCATTTGAAGTGAAAACTTCTTTAGGCGCGTTGAGCACTTTTGGGTGAACAAAAATCATGAAACTCGCGTCATCGTCAGCGAAAGCTTTCATGAGATTCGAAAGTGG
>OZ005662.1:142993146-143023631 GCA_963930645.1 Salticus scenicus
AAACCGAGATTTTAGCTGATTTACACGATTTGAGGTTTCCTGAATCGGTTTTCTTTTGTATCTCAGCTACTAATTAAAATAATTTCGTAAGTAATACATCATTAGAAAGCTTTGTTGATTTGGAATCGAATAGTAGATTGCAGAAATTTCTACCACGAGATGGCGCTGTAATATTTTAAAATTTCAATTTTTAATTATGATTAAATTATTTTTAATACATCATTCGAAAGATATTTTAAAGTTCTTTTATATTGTAGAAAGTGGAATTCTAGATTTCACCTTATTTACACGTTTTGGGGTGTCCTGAATCGGCTCTCTTTTGTATCTTAGCTACTCATTAAAATAATTTCATAAGTAATCAGTATTTTTACCTAATATAAGGCTTAGTTCATTTAATTTGGGTAGCTACAAATATTGTGCCGAATCATATAATACAGATCATAAACACTTCTTTACAAACCAAAAATAATTCGAAAATAATAATCTAATAGCTCGACGATACAATTCACAAGTTACTTAGTTTTCACTTCTATCGGCAGTCCCCAAACACCGCTTTGATTTTTTTTTTTTTTTTTTTTTTTTTTTTTGGGGGGGGGGGTAAAGAAAGGGGGGCACAGGAAAATAAAATGATTTTTCATATCACCATTTTACCGATTTGAATGATATATTCTATAACTATCACTTGCGTTTTATGAAGATCACAAATGAGTGTATTACATACCAGGGGGATCAAAGGGGCGCAGATGTAAGTAAAATATATTATTCTTTAAACTACCCTATTATCAATTTAAAAAAAAAAAAAAAAAAAAAAACTTTGTGTGTATACTCTTACTGTTTAATAAAAATTACTGTGAGTGTTACACATATCTGAGGAGCAGAGTGAAGAAAATGGTTGTTTTTATATGACCATGCTATTTACATGAAATATTATGTACGACTATTACTTACATTTTATTAAAATTATAGTGAAAGTTACCTATACTTGATAAGGGATGGGGGCTAGTACTGGCATATGAATAATAAAATAATCTTTATAAACAACACTTATTATCGATTTTTTTATTGACATTTTGTGTAAATATCAATTACTATTAATGAAAAATTACAGTGAGGTTTTAAATGTCTGGGGGGGGGGGGGGATATTGAAAAAAGTGAATGTTTGTACACTATGTTTTGCATTTAATTAAAATTTATTATAATTATCACTGAATATTTAGGAAAATTTACGCTGATTATTATATATGTATTTTGGTGGAAAGAGGAGGGAAGGGGGAGGGGGAGCTGGAGACTGACAGATAGAAAATGATGTTTTCTTTCATTATGCTTTGCTCTTTAATAAAATTTATTGTAAATATCCCTTAATTTTAAGAAAAATTTACGCTAATTGTTATATATATTTTGGGGGGCTATGGGGAGGAAGGAGGGCTAAAGAGAAAAATGATTGCATAAATATTACAATGTTATCAATTTTAATTAAAATTTTAACAACAATCACCTACTTTTAATGAAATATTATTTTGAGTGGAGCCTATACCTCAAGGGGCGGGAGGGGGGGAAGGGGGCAGAGAGAAAAAATATGATTGTTTTTAAATCACACCGCTTCATATTTATAGGAAATTTTGTATAAATATCATTTATTGTTTATGAAAAATTTTAGAGAGGACTATGCATTGCAGTATCTTTCAGTTTCTAAGTTAGTAGGCAAAAATCCAATGCAATGTTCAGATCAGACATTAATTAAAAATTAATACCAAATATTGGTAAAAGATTATTCTGAAGCAGATTTTTTTTTTTTTTTTTAATCTGCCCCATTTCCCTTGCCCCTTCCCCTCGTAGAAACAAAAAAAAAATTACTATCGTTCGTATTAAAAAGGCACTACTCTTAATTTCTCCTTGTAAAACTGATGCTAAACATCAACGAGAGCATAAGTTTTTAATTTCTAGGGGGGAGGGGAGGTAAAAGAGACAGATTAAAAGAAGAAATTTCATTTTTGAGTAGCAATTTTCAGATTTAAATCATACATTGAATTTTTGCGTACAAACTCAGGAAGAGAAAGAAACTGATACTTAACCCTCACTGTAATGTTTTATACACAGTGAGTAATATTTCTACAAAGTTTCATTAAACGAGCAACAAAATGGTACAAAAACGTATTAGCCCTTAGTTCTCACCGGGTAGTGTCTTCAATTTTCCTCTTCTCTTCAATTTTTGATAAACAATAAGATATATTTATGCTGTAATTTTTCATTAATAGTAAGTAATATTTATACAAAATGTCAAAAAAAAAAAAAAAATAATAATAATAATAATAATCTGGTGTGTCAATCACACGACTTTCTCTTAACCTGAAATTTAATACTATAAATACAGGTTGCAGATTAAAAGGTAAGATAACAAGTACTGTTATGTAAACCTGTGTTAAACAATTCATATTAGGCTTCTGAAGAGTTTTATATGATAATAAGTTCTGTATGAGGGGGCTACCGCCCCCCTCAGCCCCCCGTTTCATTAATGCACCTACATTTATATAGAATTTAATTCGGTTATTAAAAAATAATTCTGATTTTAAAAAATAATTTATTAAAATTATTATTTAAAAAGATTATCTTTTATGATAATGCAGACGATTTCCATCTTAGAGAAGTAGTATAACACCAAATATCCAAAAAAAAAGTCCATTTTATTCTCAATATTTAAAAAAATATATATACGATTTTTTTTTTCTGTTTTTTTTTCGTTAAAAGTAAAAAAAAATCGATAACTTTGTTTTAAATTATCGCAGACCGATGGTTCAACCATTCGTTTTAAAGGTATTAGCGAGCTTTTTTGAACGATACCCATCATGAAAATTTACTCCCCTCGAGGGGGGACTTCCCCCCCAGGGGGGGAGGCGAGGCTCCTACATACACAAAAATTTTTTCCCCAGTTAACTATCTCTATTACAAAAAATATATATTCGTTTCATTTGGTTTAGTGCAGTCTATAGACGTTAAACTCTACTTACCTGCAATTTCCCCCATAGACGTAATGTATTAGAATTCTCTTGATTGTCCCTGTACATGAACCATTTGCTTGATCTTAATGAAAAGCTTACTGTAGCATCTGTATATGATACACATTTAGAATACCAAGTTTGAACTTTCTGCCATAATTTGTTTTTGAGATATGCTGATAACAGACAGACACACACACAGACACACACACAGACACACACACAGACATACAGAAGCACAGACATACACACAGACCATTTGCTAAAAACATGATTTTTGTATTCAGGGGACCCCAAAACGTGTAAATATAACAAAATCTCGCGTTCGAAAATTTGACCCAAAAACAATACTTTCTCTACCATATGGGTAAGAGAAAGTAAAAAAATGTATAATAAGTGTTGTTTAAAAACATTTTATTTTTCATCTCCCCCCCCCCTCCCTCTTATCAACTGTAGGTAACTTTCACTATAATTTTAATAAAATGTAATTGATAGCACAAAGTTTCATATAAATAAGTAGCATGGTGTTACAAAAATAACCATTTTCGTCACTTTGCCCCCCCCCCTAGTATACCAGATATGTGTAATACTCACAATACTCACTGTAATTTTTCTTAAACAGTACGTTGTATATACAGAAAGTTTTTTTTTCTTTAAATCAATAATAGTGTAGTTTAAAGAATAATATATTTTACTTTTATCTGCCCCCCCCCCCTCTCCAGGTATATAATATGTACTTCATTGTGATAGCAAACTGTACGTGCTTATGCAAAGTTTCATTAAAATCGGTAAGAAGGTGGTATAAAAACAATTGTTTTCTTTTCATTTGCTGCTAGCCCCCCCCTCCTTTTCTCAGATATAAAATAAATGAATGATGTACCAAATCAAATGAAATACTAAAAATGTAATTTGAAAGTCATTCTGTAAATTCCTTATTTGATATTTATTATTTTGCGATTTGCGACGTGAAAAGTGCCCTTTTTACCGTTGTCCTTTTTTCCGGGATCCCAGATCGACATATATTTTCTAAAAATGGTCAAATCGTTTTCTGGAGCTTTCAAAACATGTAATTCCATCGAAAACCGGAAGTTGAAAATTTTTACGAATCCAATACTTTCTATTGAATTAAAAAACAAAAACAACAACAACAAAAAAAAAAAAAAAAAAAAAAAAAAAAATGCAATAACTTAATTTGTGATGCTTCAGATGATTAATTATAAAAGATATTTTGTAATTAATGCCCATCTTCAATGTAATCATCACTCATTATTTTCTCTTGCCCATAGCATAGGGTCAAGAAAAAATTGTTTTAGGGTAAAATTTTTTGAACGTGAATTTTTGTTATTTTTACATGTTTTAATGTCCCCTGAATACGAAAATCATGTTTTTAGCTAATTGTCTGTGTGGATGTCGGTGTGTCTGTTATCAGCATATCTCAAGAACATATAGTTGCAGGAATTCCAAACTCGGTATTCTAAATGTATCATATAGGGATGATACAGTAAGCTTTTTGTTGAGATGAAGCAAATGGTTTGTGTACAGGGTCACTCAAAAGCATTCAAATACATTACGTCTATGAGAGAAATTGCAGGTAAGTAGAGTTTAACATCTATAGACTGCACTAAACCAAATGAAGCTAATATATATTTTTTTGTAATAGAGATAGTCAACTGGGAAATAAATTGGGGGGGGGGGAGTCCCCCTTCGAGAGGAGTAAATTTTCATGATGGGTATCTTTCAAAAGAGCTTGCCAATACCTTTGAAACGAATGGTTGAACCATCGATGTGCGGTAATTTAAAATAAAGTTATCGATTTTTTTTTTTTCATTTAAAGAAGAAGAAAAAAAAATTATGTGATATTGAGAATAAATTCAACTTTTTTTTTTATTATTATTAATTTAGTAAAATACTTCTCTAATATGGAAATTGCCTGCATTATCATAAAAGATAATCTTTTTAAATAATAATTTTAATAAATTATTTTTTAAAAACAGAATTATTTTCTAATAACCGAATTCAATTCTATATAAATGTAGGTGCATTAATGAAACAGGGGGTTGAGGGGGGGGGGCGGCAGCCCCCCTCACACTGAACTAATTATCATATAAAACTCTTCCGAACCCTAATTTGAATTGTTTAACACAGGTTTACATATCAGTACTAGTTATCTTACCTATTAATCTGTAACCTGTATTTATAGTATTAAATTTCAGGGTAAGAGAAAGTCGTGTGAGTGACGCACCAGATTTTTATTATTATTATTATTGTACTTAACTTAAGCAATCTTAATAAGTATTAAAATTTAATTATTATATTAGAAAAACATAAGTTCATAATACTTCATTAAATACTACAAACTGAACAAACTGAATTTACCTTTGAAAACGGTAAAAAATTTAAAATATTATTCTTAATTATTATTTTATGTAATAATATTACGCAAAAAATCACTTGTCTAGACTAAATTTGCACGAATCAAAATTGTGCATTAAAATTTCGATTGTATGTCTTTTTAATATTTTATGTCAAACCTTTCAAAGAGGTGTATTGTATAATATACTTTTGTCTTCATTTATTTACATCTTTTTATAGGACAAGATTCTTCTAGAAGGGAAAGCAAGATTTTAACATCCGTAAAGAAGGTAAAGGGGGTTTTCTGTATCTGAAAAGAAGGAAATATCACAAATTCTGGCCTTTAAAATTTTTCTTTTTTATTCAATGTTCAAAGAGTAGGGCTAGAAAGAGAAGGATCACTATATAGATTACGATTGTGAACTGTGAGGTGAGAATACAAAAGCAGAGGTTGGAATAGGAGAGGGTAACTCAATGACATTACCTGATGAAAGAAAAAACTGGAGAACGCTTCTAGGAAAAACATTTCCTTGCTAATTCCCTCATTGTCTACACAAAGAAAGTTTTTCTGTTTATCCATGCTCAAAAAGTAAAATTAGCCTCCAATCGCCACCCATCCTCAACTCTTTATTTATTTTTATTTATTTTATTTAACCATTAATTTTTTCTAATTTTATTTACTTATTTTATTTTATTCTTTTTTTTTTTTTTTAGTAACTAACATTGATATAAAATCGCACAAATATTGAATACGTGAATAAATATATTAATAAATGCTAAAATTTCTTCTTTAAGACTGAAAAAGTTGGAAAATGAATGATTCTAATATTCAGAGCCCCTTAGGAAAACACATATATACCTATACACATTTATATCTGACGGCGAAAAATGTTATCAGTACCAAAGGTGAAATATATTTTATTCTTGATATATTGTAGCATATAATTCACTAGTAAGAATTCTGAAATTATCCTTTTTCGTTTTACTTTATTTTGTTACACTTTTTTATATATTTATCGTTGCCATTTTTTCCTGTTACCATTTTTTCCGTTGCCATATTTACCTAAATTCCATTTTTACTGTAACCATTCTTTCTGGCATCATTTCTCCGGTGCTCGGTAAAAATGGCAACGGAAAAAATGGCAACGGAAATAATGGCAACGGAAAAAATGGCAACCGGAAATAATGGCAACGGAAATAATGGCAACGGAAATAATGGCAACCGGAAATAATGGCAACGGAAATAATGGCAACTGGGGGGGAAATTCAGCGGTAAAGTTGGTAACAATAACTTGATAAATGGGTAAAGTTGCAATTACCTATGTAAATAAAGAGAACTGCTTTTATGTGTGTGTTCTGTGTGAGTGATTGATGTGTGGGCTGAACGGAAAAAAGTAGTTTTCGAACTACTAAATACAATTGACTCCCAATAAAATCTCTCTAGAATATCATCAACAGTCATCTATATTTTGAAATTTGAAGATAAGATTTACTTGTTAGCTTTCAAATTATGGAATAGAGCAGGCTCACGTGGCGTCACTGCGATAAACATTGACAAATGGTTCCGCACGTGCCTTAAAATGTAGGCAAAAGGCGGGACAAATAGCTATGTACTTTCATTTCTCCAATATTTTTAACACGTTTTACATTTCTGCTAAGACTTAATCATTGTTATTGCTTGTTATATAAATGGATATTATGTGGTAGCTCTTAACTAAAAAAATCTGTATTAAAATACTTTCAATGTAAGAATATTTTTTTTTTAATGTCAGATTATGGGAAAAAAATAAATAAATTATTATTTAATATAAAAATATAATAAAAGACGACTGCATTTATTAAAAATCAAAATGATTATTAATAACATTAATTTGTTCAATCGAGCTATTTGAGCTTTTAATTGAAAAATCTATTTCTAAGTACTTTTAATTAAAAAAAAAAAAATTTTTTCGTGTAAATAATTAAAAATTAAAAAGAAAGAAAAAATAAAGAAAAAATAAAAAAAATTAGAAAGTATTATTGTTTTAGCTTTTAATAGTAAAATCTATATTAAAATACTTTTAATATTATTAAAACAATTTATTTTGTATGAACAACAATAATAATAATAATAGCTAGTTAAAAAAAAATCTTTCATTAAAATATTCTAATTAAAAAATAATAATTTTATTAAAAATATAATTTTTTATAATTAAATTAGGTGAAATTACTTAATACTTTTTTAAAAACTTTTAATTAAAAGGCCTATTTCAGTAGCCGACCGGTTCTGCTTTCCAAGCTGATAGACTGATGTTATTGTTGGTGTTTGGGAATAAAGCCGATTGACTATTCTAGGGTCCATAGCCCGAGGGGGAGTACATTCCGTGGAGGTCTTTCTAAGTGGTCCTAGCCCATATTTACGCAAGTTTCTGAGAAAACCATGGAAAACTCCGAACGGCTAGATCGGCGAATGCGGGCCTGTGATCGAACCCGGCACCTCACGTCAACCAGCTATGAGCGCAGAACCACTCTGCCGCTGGTGGGCCCTGATAGATTGGAATTGCCGGGTTCGATCCAAAGTCTCGTTTGTCAACCTAGACATTCAGAATTTTCCATGTTTTTTTTTTTTTTTTTTTTTCTTTCTGAAAATCGCATATATTCAGAACAGGCTCCTTAGAAAGAACTCTTATGAAAGTCATTTCACCCAGGCTTTGGACCCGTATGTTGTCAATTGGTTTTAAAGCTTAAACCACAACCATCAAAATATTTTTAATTAAAAAACTTATATATATATATAATTATATATAATAATTTATAATTAAAAAATCATTTATAAAATATAATTTAATTATTCAGAATATAAATTTTTAATAATTAAATTAGTTGAAATTGAATACTGTTGTTTAAGCCTTGAAATGAAAAATCTAATTCAAAAGGCTCTTAAAAAACATAAAAATATTTTTTTCTATAGATGATTATAGGAATAAGAATCTAATTAGAATTATTTTATTTAGAAAACTTTAAAAGAAAGAGTAAATTAATTGTCTAAGAACTAAATGAATTATCAAAAACATAAATTTTAATAATTAAATTAGCTGTGACTCCTTAATACAATTTTTTTTACTTTCAATAGAAAATATTATTTTAAAATACTTTTATTATTAAAAGATTTTATTTACTGTGAAATTTATGAGAAAAAAAATAATTAAGGATCTAATTAAAATTATTTTATTTAAAAAATTTTAATAGAATGACTAATTTAATTATCTAAAAAGTAAAAGAATTATCAAAAATATAAATTTTAATAATTAAATTAGCTGAGATTGCTCAATACAATTTTTTTCTGCTTTTAGTAGAAAAACTTATTTTAAAACACTTTTAATATTAAAAGATTTAGTTTCTATGAATAATTATATATATATATATATATATATATATACATATACAGCTAGTTAAAAAAATATTTAATGAAATATTCCAATTAAAAACATTAATTTATTTATTAAAAACATAATTTATTATAATTAACTTAGTTGAAATCGCTGAATAAAATTATTTGGACTTTTAATTAATAAGCCGAGCAGTTCTGCTCTCCAAACTGGAAGACAGGAAGTGCCGGGTTCGATCCCAGATCATGATCGTCGACTCTCATGTTCTCAATCGGCTTTAACACCTAAACTAACCCCACCAAATTATTTTAAAAATAAAAAATTATTTTAATCAATGATTATATAAAAATAATTAAAAATAATCTTAAAGTAATAAAAAATATTACATTTAATTAATTTGTTATAATTTTACTAATGCAATGTAATCTTATGATTTAAAATAGTTTAATTTCACTCCGCTTTTATAGTTTCTGTGAAAAATCAAATTGTTTTAACTATATAACCAAACTTTTATTATAAATTATAAATTTAATTCCATTCAAAATTAAATTGTTTATAGATAATGACTGTCTATGCAATTGATAAATTCTAATACTCTGCGGTGCATATTATGATTAAGCATATTGTATGCCAATATGAGAAATTGAATTGTCAAAAAACTCTTAATTTCATAAACAATTTTATTAATCAATTACTGAAAAAAATAATATGTTGTAGCCACCACAAGACATTCTTCTACATTTTCCTATATTATCGATAAAAAAAAAAAAAACTTTGTGTACTCACGTAGAATTTGTGAAAATATTACAGTAATTGTCAGACATACTTGGGGTGAGGAGTTAAAGAGAGGAGGGAAGGCAGAGAAAAATAAAAAGACTTTTTATATCACTATTTTGCCGTTTCAAATGATATATTCTATAACTATCACTTACGTTTTATGAGTGTATTATATATCTGGGGGAGGGGGGAGGGTTGCAGATGGGAATGAAAAATATTTTTTTAAACTACCCTAGTATCAATTTAAATAAATCTTTGTGTATATACCACTTACTGTTTAAGAAAAATTACAGTGAGTGTTACACAGATCTGGGGAGGGGACAAAAAAAAACAAAAAAAAAGTTGTTTTTATATCATTATGCTAGCTATTTATACGAAACTTCGTTTATCACTTACTTTTTATTAAAATTATAATGAAAGTTACTTATAGTTAAAAAAGGGGGCGAGTGTGTGTGTGTGTGGTGATGGGGGGGGGGAGAGAAAACAAAATCTATTTAAACAACACTTATTATCTTTTTTTGTGCGTGTGTGTGACATTTTGTGCAAATGTCACTTACTGTTAATGAAAAAGTGAGGAGGGGGGGGGGGGAGGAGTGCTGGAGACATAAAAATACAAATAATGTTTTATATCATTATGCTTTGCATTCTACTAAAATTTATTACAAATATAATTTAATTTTTAGGAAAATTTACGCTGATTGTTAAATATATCTTGAGGATTATATGGGCAGAGGAAAGAAAGGATTGTATAAATATCACAATGTTACCAATTTTAATTAAAATCTTAACAACTATCACCTACTTTTAATGAAAAATTACGATGAGTGTTACCTATACCTGGGGGACAAGGAGGGGGAGAAAAAAATACGATTGTTTTTAAATCACACTGCTTCATATTTATAGGAAATTTTGTATAAATGTCCTTTATTGTTTATGGAAATTTTTAGGGTGTGTGTGGGGGGGGGGGGACTACGTATCGCAGTATCTTTCAGTTTCTAAGTTAGTACGCAAAAATGCAACGCAATGTTCAGATCAGACATTAATTAAAAGTTAATATAAAATATTGGTAAATGATTATTCTGAAACAGTATATATATATATATATATATATATATATATATTAATCGATAATGGGGTAGTTTAAAGAATAATGTATTTTACTTCCATCTGCGCTCTCTTGCCTCCCCCCCCCCATGTATATAATACATTCATTGAGATCGTCATTAAAAGCAAGTGATAGTTATAGAATATATCATTAAATTCGGTAAAATGGTGATATAAAAAATCATTTTATTTTGATCTGCTCTCCCCTCCCCCTTCTTTAACTCCCCATCCTCCAAGTATGTCTGAAACTTACAGTTATTGTTTCACAAATTGTACGACGTGATTATACATTTTTTTTTTTTTTTTTTTTTTTTTTTTTTTTTTAAATCGATAATAGGGTATTTTTAAAAAGAATATATTTATTTCCATCTGCCCCCCCCCCCCCGTGTATATAATGCTCTCACTGTGATAGTCACAAATTGTACGTGAATATACAAAGTTTCATTAAAATCGGTAAGAAGATGGTATAAAAACAATTGTTTTCTTTCAATTTTCTGCTAACTCCCCCTCCCCTTTTCCTCAAACAAAAAATAAATGAATGGTGTACCAAATCAAATGAAATTCTAAAAATGTAATTTGAAATTCATTATTTGATATTTATTATTTTGCAATTTGCGAAGTGAAAAAGTGCCCTTATTACCGGTGCCCTTTTTTTCCAGGATCCCAGACCGACATATATTTTCTAAAAATGGTCAAACCTTTTCTGGATCTTTCAAAACATGTAATTCCATCGAAAACTGGAAATTGAAAATTTTTACTAATCCAGTACTTTCTATTGAATATGAAAGAAAATAAAAATTCAATAACTTAATTTGTGGTGCTAAATTTACTATTCATAGAGAATCAGTGCTTCAGATGATTATAAAAGATATTTTGTAATTAATGCCTATCTTCAATGTAATCATCACTTACTATTATTATTATTATTTGTACTTACGGTAAGCAATCATAATAAGTATTAAAATTTAATTATTATATTAAAAAATATATTAATTCATAATACTTCAGTAAATACTACTATTAAAAAACAAACTAAATCTACCATTGAAAACATTAAAAATTTTAAAATACTATTCTTAATTATTATTTTATGTAATAATATTACGTAAAAATCCACTTGTCTAGACTGGATTTGCACGAATGAAAATTGCATATTAAAATTTTGATTGTTTGTTTTTTTAATATTTTATGTCAAACCTTTCAAAAAGGTGTATCGTATAATATACGTTTATGTTGATTTCTTATCTTTTTATATGACAACGACAAGATTCTTCTAGAAAAGAAAGCAACATCTGAAAAGAATGTAAAAGGGGTTTTCTGTATCTGAAAGGAAAGAAATATCACAAATTCTGGCCTTTTAAAATCTTCCTTATCTATTCAGTGTTCAAACAGTAGTTATATAGTAGTCTTAAGTAGGGTTATAAGGAAAAGGGCCACTACATAGAATTATGATTGTGATCTGTGAGGTGAAAATACAAAAGAACAAAACCAGAGGGTAACTCAATGACATTGCCAGATGAAAGAAAAAACTGGAGTACGCTTCTAGGAAAAACATTACCTTCCTAATTCTGTCATTGTCTACACAAAGAAAGCCTTTCTGTTTATGCATGCTCAAAAAGTAAAATTAGCCTCCAATCTCCACCCATCCACAATTCTTTATTTTTTTTTAAATTTAACCATTAATTTAATTTAATTTAATTTAATTTATTTATTTTTTAAATAACTAACATTGATATAAAATCGCCCAAATATTGAATACTGGAATAAATATATTAATAAAGGTTAAAATTTCTTCTAAGACCGAAAAAAGTTGAAAAAATGAATTATTCTAATATTCAGAGACCTTTAGGGAAAATATAAATATATAATATATATATATATATATATACATATTCACATTTATATCTGACGGCGAAAAATGTTATCAGTACCAAAAATGAAATATATTTTACTCTTGAGATATTTTTAGCATATAATTCGCCAGTAAGAATTCTCAAATTATCCTTTTTCGTTTTCCTTTATTTTGCTACCTTTTTTTTATATGTTTATCGTTGCCATTATTTCCGTTGCCATTTTTTCCTGTTGCCATTTTTTCCGGTTGCCATTATTTCCGTTGCCCTTTTTTCCGTTGCCATTATTTCCGTTGCCATTTTTCCGTTGCCATTTTTACCTAAATTCCATTTCCCCCCCCTCCCATCCCCCGATTACTATTCTAACCCTAGCCATTTTTACATGCGCACAGTCAAAATGAGAATTTGCAAGATTACAAACCTCAAATAAAAGAAAACAAAATTACTGTTTCATAAAATACTCTCTCTCTCTTTATATGTATATATATATATATATATATATATATACTATATGTTACATAGCTGTTTAGAAATACGTTCTGTGATATAGTTTTATTCTTCTGTGCGTTTTTTTCCAGTGCGATTTTTTCCGGTGCGATTTTTTCCCAGTGCGATTTTTTCCTGTGCGATTTTTTCCGGTGCGATTTTTTCCAAGTGCGATTTTTACCGGTGCGATTTTTTCCGTGCGATTTTTTCCGGTGCGATTTTTTCCGCCTCCCGGGTTTCTCAGAAAAAAAAAAAGCTTCCGAAAATGGAAATGCTCAAGATAAAGAAAATAAAAAAAAAGGATTGTGATTTTCACGATCCCTTTGATGAGGGAAATGTCAACAGAGTTTTGCAATACCTTCAACTGTTTATTGTCTGTTAAGAATTGCTGATAATAACTATTGAAGTAGAAACAGAAAATGACATTCTGTTTTCTACTACGAAGTGCTAAAGAAGAGCTAAAATATAAAAACAATAAAGAATTTGAGACTTTTATAATAATGATATAGAATTTTGAGAATTCATTTAAAAATAGGGACAAGGGAGGTGGACAAGACCTGCAAATATAAAACTAAAGTATGTGTAAATTCAACTATTTTTTCTTTGAAATTGAATTAAAAGTAAATTTATTAAAATAAAAATTAAGTAAGCGAAAATATTTATATAAAATTAACACTAAAGTCACCAATTATTACTCTGAAAATTGATTCAAATTTCAGTTGTGAAACAAATATAATCAATTAGTTAAAAAATTTTTGATTTTTTTTTTTTTGATTTTTTTTTTTTTCAGTCAAACTTATGAACAAAATAATATTATAGAGAATTTATTTTTCAGATATGAACGTAATAATAAATATAAGTTATTTCTCAGCTGTATTTCCGAATAAAAATTTTATTTAGGAATATATTAGGAACATAATTTTTTCATTATTTATTTGCATGTTTATTATTATTATTATCACTGTTCAAGGAACTAGCTAAATCAACATCCATATATATATTGGTTTGTTGTGAACTATTTATCTATTTATCTAACTAAGTGTATATATATAGGAATGTTTTATTCATCATTCAAACAAAATTATATAAAGGAAAATGAAAACCGATTAAAAATCCGATTAATCAACCGAATAATCGATTAATGAACTGCAATTAACCCAGTTAAAACTGTTAATCGATTTCCACCTCTAATTTATATTATACGTTATTATGGATTTGACAAAAAAAAAAAAAAAAAAAAAAGCTATATTTTTTATGGTACAACACTTTTAAAATTTAGTTTTAAGTGAAACTTCAGAAAATATAATTCTTAAAAATATAAAATAAATAAAATAACATAAGTAAACGGTCGTGTATCTTTAATTTTTTCTTATTATTATTCGAAGTGTTTTGAAATAATTACTCTTTCTTAGGTACAATTTTTATTAAAATCACACAATCAACTGTGGAAGAAAATCATATTTATTGAAATTTTATTTATTTATTTATTTATTTATTTATTTTCCGACTGAGTGAAAATAATGCCCGGACCGGGAGTCGATACGCGGATCTTTGACTTACAAGGTCAAGGCTCTACCAATTGAGCTATCCAGGCCGACAACCGGTCAGCATTACTCACTCAGACAACTTTTAGGCAGAAACATCTCTGGTCTATCATGTAGATAGCTCGGCAGAAATAAGCCGCAGGAAAATGGAAAACATTTCTCCCATTGTTTAATGGTGTTTTCCATTTCCTGCGGCTTATTTCTGTCGAGCTATCTACATGATAGACCAGAGATGTTTCTGCCTAAAGGTTGTCTGAGTGAGTAATGCTGACCGGTTGTCGGCCTGGATAGCTCAATTGGTAGAGCCTTGACCTTGTAAGTCAAAGATCCGGGGTTCGACTCCCGGTCCAGGCATTATTTTCACTCTGTCGGAAAAATAAAATTTCAATAAATATGTCTTTCTTAGGTGCTTAATGATTGGTGTCGGTTATGTCATTCTTGGCAACTTTATTCCCTCGCCAGTAAAATGGGAAAGTATTAAAGAGAGTTAATAATTGAAGCTGCAAGAGGTTTATCCAAAATAAAATGATAATAATAATAAACTTTTTCGATATTTTCGAGTTTCTAAAATTATTATCTAGCAGTACAATAAATATATACAGAGAGTACTATATACTGCCGCCAGAAATTAACCAAAAAAATTCAATAGTAAAATGTACGGGCATTAGAAAAAAAAGTTCCAATTTTTTAAAAAGGTTATTCTAATTTAACTGAATGGTTCTATTTTGTTTTTATCTATCTATTTATTTCTTTTTTAAACAAGCAATTCTACTAAAAAATCCATCGCCAAATAGTGACAAAAAGTTAAATGCCGTCAAGGGGTTCATATACTATATCTGTAACACAAAATGGTCTAGGTATTACGAATTTCTTTTTTTTTTTTCTGAAAAACAATTACTGATTTTCATAAAAAAAAAAAAAAAAAAAAATGATATTAAATATTATGTGTTTTAATCTGACATTGAATATGGTTATATCTATTTTTTTTTTTTTTTTTTTTAACTTTTTCTTGTTTTATGTAGCATTAATTTTCATATTCAGTGAATGTTAAAGAAGCGAATAGATAGGTACAGCACCCAAGGGGTTAATAAGTGAAGGGAATCGGGGGGAAGCGAAGCCTTCCTCGGGCGTTGGTGAGCGGAGCGAGCAGGGGCCGAGCCCCTTAGTGTTATAATAAAATTACAAGAAAACAAATTTATTATTATATTGATTAAAATTATTAATTATATTTTAAAAGTTAAAAATAAACTATTATAAATTTTAAATTTTCTAGAATAACTTTACACATTTCACTAATATGATATGCAAATGAATTTTGTTGACGCTAGTGCATGCGCTGTTAATAATTAAATATTTAAAAGGCTCATATTTCATCCGACATTTAATATTTTTATATTCTAATTGCATTATTTAGTCTACTTTAGTATATCATGTTTTCTAAAAATTACATAGCATTCATTAAAAAAAATCTGCGCTTTTTAGAAAGAAATTTTATATCTCAATGCATTATTTACATAGAAATGAATAAAAATAATTAAAAGAAGTCCCATTATCACATGCTGCAAACACAACGAATTTCAAGTATTATCTTTCATTATAACTTTACATTATAATTTTAATTTGTTACTGATCCCCCGTTAGCGTTTAGGATAAAAGTTTCATTAAACTATATGATGTATAATATGTTATTTATATCCCACATGTTTGGAAAATTAAATTGGGAAAAGTAAAGGCAGAAGATAAGGAAACGTGCAATTTTTACGTTAACCCTTAATTGGTGAGATGGTGTGTTTTACACCAGAAATTTTTTTAATTTAAAATATTTTTATTTTACTTTACTAGATGGCGCTATAAGTCCACATCAGGGTCTCTAAATTACCTTTTATTTAAGCCAAATAGCAGGTAGGTAATTGAGCATAAAAAAGTAAGTCACCGTTGAATGCAGCCGAATATTTTGCAGTCTGGGGTCCACCTCACAAAAAGTGAAAAAATTTTTTTGGCATTTCAGAAAATTTTACTGTTAGTAATTATGGCTTCTGTTCCGCAAAAAATGAATGTGAATGACCTTGGCTTTAGAGATAGAGTTAATACGATCTTTAATGAAGAAAGTGGGTTGAGTGGAAATGATGATACATTAAATGATTCAAATTTTGTAAGTGATCACAACAGTGATTCCGAAATATCTGGAAGTGATGAAGAATTTTTTGTTCCAAGAAAAAAGCATATCTCCGGACCATCTTTAGGGGTGCGTTCCAGACCTTCGCCAATTACCCATAGCGCAGTACCAGTGCGACGTTAAACCCAACCAACCAACCAAGAAAAAAAAGATTTGTGCATCCGACGAAACTGGAGATTTCAATCATCCATATTCTGGACCATATGTATCAGTATCGAATTATTACGGATGAAATAGATACAAGTGAACGTATGTACCTTAAATTAGTAGAACACGCACAAGAGGGCATAGTATCATATCGCACTTACCAAAAAACATAGGACCTGCTACGCAGTTAGGTAAATCTTGTTCTCAATCCGATGTTTGGAATTTAATTTTTACAGAAGATATTTTGATCCATTTCGTAAAATCTCGTTGCAATAAGTGTCGGATACATATAAACAATTTACACACCAAATTTCGTGATCGCAGATCCCATAGATTTTTCAAGACAAATTTAGCGCTAAAATGGGGTCTCTGATTTGCTCCTTGTTAACCCTCCCCCCCCCCCCCCCGACTCCCCCCCACACAAAAAATGTGTGTTTTTGGAATTTTCCTAAAGAAGATACTTGGCTGTTTTGTCATTACACCTTTGTACCTTTCTTAGTGGAGCTCTGTTCAAAAATCCGGAATTTCTGAAATTTCCCCTGAAAAGCGATTTTTCCCCTCAGTCCTGTTTGAACCAAAAATTCCAAAATCATACATAATTTTTTATTTATACTCAAGTCTAGTCTCCTCAAGTGCAATTTCTTCACCGAGAAGTAATTTGGGGCCGAGGTATGTTTACAAACGTATTTTTTGCTTCCTGCCCCCCAGGGGGAAAGGAGGGGAATTTCAGTAAAACCCGTTACTTTAGGGGTCGGATAGATATAAAAATCCAAGTACCAAACTTTGTTACCTCAGTTCTCATAAATTTCTCAGGACAAATTAAGTGCTAAAAGGAGCGTCTCGAATTTGCTTTTCGTAACACATATCCCCTCCCACTCCCCCCCCCCCCCCAAACAAAAAGGGCAGATCACAAAAAATGAATTCCTAAAGAAGTCGCATAGTTGTTTTTAAAATCTTTGTTCCATTTTTGGCAGAGTTTTACTCAAAAATCAAGAATTTGCAAAACTTCCCGCCAAAAATGGATTTTCCCTCGGCCTCCCCTTGAAATTTGAAATTTCCTAAATTGCAGATAGTGTTTTATTTGTACTAATGTGTAGTCTTCCCTTTAGCAATTCCTTCAATGTGAAGTAATTTGAAGCCGAGTTATGCTTACAAAGGTTTTTTTTGCATTCTGTCCCCTCCAAGGGAGGGAGGACGTGTGTAATTTTGATAAATCCCGTTACTTTAGGTGTCGGACACATATAAACAATCCAAACACCAAAATTCGCAACCGCAGCTCCCATAGATTTCTCAAGACAAATTTAGCGCTAAAAGGAGAGTCTATATTTTGACCCCTCTCCTCCCCCCCCCCCAAAAAAAAAAAAAAAAGAAAAAGAAAAAAACGCGCAAACTACAAAATAAATAAATAAATAAATAAATAAAAATAAAATAAAATAAAAGTAAAAAAATAAAATAAACATAAATAAAAATGTGTTTTTGGAAATATCTTAAGGAAGTCGCATAGCCTTTTTTCAAAATCTTTGTTCCATTTTTGGCAGAGTTCTACTCAAAAAACAGCAATTTTTGATATTTCCCGCCAAAAATTGATTTCCCCCCTCCCTTCCCTTAAATATCGAAAATTCCTAAATCTCAGATAATGTTTTATTTGTACTCATGTCTAGTCTCTCCATGTGCAATTTCTTTACTGTGAAGTAATTAAGAGCCGAGTTATGCTTACAAACGTGTTTTTGTCTTTTGCCACTCGAGGGGGGAAGGGAGAGTAATTTTGAAAAAGGTGATAGATATAATTTTAAGTTGGGTAAATACCTAAATTCCTGCGAAGCGCCGTTGAATTCCGTCTAGCCCTCGAGAGATGCCCGGACCTCAGACTAAGGAAATACTTAGACCCGGTCAGACGGCTTTCTTGAATGGGGAAAAGTGAAGTAACTGTAAGGCGCTTAGAACGACCGGCGGCCATATTGGTACAAGCAAGAAACCAGTAACATTGCAATCTGTATATGTAAAAACGAATGCATGTCTGTCTGTTTATCCTTCATCCATTACGGATTCATCCGATCACCATGAAACTTTGTGAAATTGTCGAGTACACTCCCGCGAAGATTTCTGGCATAATTTTTTTTTAAATATCGCCCCCCCCTCAGGGAGAAGGGGGGGGCAAGAACGGGATTAAAGCATATTTTTTACTTTCTTCTATATGTAATATAGTATTGGATTCGCGAAAATTTTCGACCTCCGTTTTTTGATGCATTTACATGTTTTGGGATGTCCAGAACACGAATTAATAGTTCTTAGAAAATGTCTGTCTGTCTGTTTGTATCATTTTTTTTTGTGGACGCTGTGGACTGTATCTCACGAACCAAAAATAATATGAGTTGCAAAATTAATATGAGTTATTGATAATAGTAATAGTTAACTAGGAAAAAAATTTTGTGCATGTAGGGGCATCGGTTCCCCCCCCCCCCCTGGGAGGGAAGTAACTCCCGGGGAAGTAAATTTTCAAGATGGGTATCTTTCGAAAGGTCTCGTTGATAATAGTAATAGTTAACTGGGAAAAAAAAATTGTGCATGTGGGGGCATCGGTTCCCCACCACTGGGGGGGGGGGCAAAGTTTCGAGATGGGTATCTTTCGAAAGGTCTCGTCAATACCTTTTAAAACGAATGGTTGAACCATAAATCTGTGATAATTTAAAACAAAGTTATCGATTTTTTTTAATTTTAACAAAAAAAAACTTTAAAAAAAAAATAGTTTTTTTTTAACGAAATTTAACCAAACTTGGTATTTAGTTGGTCTCCGACATAAACTGGTGCTGATTACATTTGGGGATCAATCGCTCAACAGGTGACGCTGTGATCTCATTTTTTCTAAATTTTTAACATGGCAGTATAGGACAAAATGTCGTATAAATGTACATAATGAGAGTTATTTTTAACTTGTGATTGTAAATTTAATATGAGTTATTGATAATAGTAATAGTTAACTAGGAAAAAATTTCTGTGCATGTGGGGACATCGCTACCCCCCTGGGGGGGAAGTACCCCCCACACCAGGGGGAGGGGTAAATTTTGAAGATGGGTATCTTTCGAAAGATCTCCTGAATACCTTTAAAATGAATGTTGAACTATAAATCTGTGATTATTTAAAACTAAGTTATCGATTTTTTTTTACTTTTAACCAAAAAAAAAAAAAAAAAAATCGTAATTTTTTTTTTTTTTTTTTTTTTTTTTTTATTGTTACTATTTGAATATGTATTGCTTTTAACAAAAAAAAAAAAAAAAAAAAAAAAAGAGAAAAAAAATCGTACTTTTTTTAAAAATATTGTTACTGATTGAATATGTATAGGAAAATATAGAAGAAAGTCTTGTGGTGGCCACAACATACTAGTTCACATTTGTTTTATTTCTCAATGAAAAGAATAAATATCCAATATTCTATTCAGCGACGTAATGGTTAATCTGCAACGCTTGTCTGGCAAATGTCTACCACACCTCATAACGCTAAAATAAATATGGAATTTTTTTGTTGATCAAGTATATTTACTGAAACTTACCTGTGAAACGTAATTCCCGGAACCTTCTTAGATGGTCTATTGGTACAACCTTAGGCTGCACAAGCCATTTTTCACGATTTATAGCCTCCTTTACAATTAATATAGAATAATACCAATACGATTGTATGGAAAACGCATTAATGTTTTGCTTATACCAATGTGGCGGCTCGGTTACAGTTGAGACTTCACTTTTAGAACCGCCTTGCCCGGTCTAAGTATTTCCTTAGTCTGTGGCCCGGACAAATGTGTTTTTGTCCTTTGCACTCCCCCCCCTCCCCCAGAGGGAACGCGGGACAATTTCGAAAAAAGTGATACATATAATTTTAAGTTGAATATAATTCTAAATTCCTGTCAAGCGCCGTTGAATTTCGTCCAGCCGTTCTCAAGTGGTGCTTGGACAAATATAGCGTTACAAACATGACACATGACACACACACACACGCAGAGGCAAAATTTTCTGAAGTCATTTTCGGCTTTCATGGTGTGTGAAACGTGAAGATATCTCAAAATTTTTTGATTCTGACAAATTTACAGACAAAAGTCTGATTTTATTAATATAGATTAGCACAATAATTAATAGCGCCACAACTTCAGAGACGTTAAACGAATGCGTGTTACGTTAAACGAAGACGTGTGGCCTGTCGTTATCGTTGAGCAAAATATATTCCTTTGAAACTTAGATAATTTCTTACAAATTTTACGGTAAAAAAAGAATGTTGGCTATTTATTCTTCGTGATTGCAAACATAAGTTGGGCCATCACATTATAATAAATCCGGGTGCTTGGTTGATTGAGAGTGTTTAACATCGACCTAATGCTAAAGGACAATTGACAATGATAAAGCTAGAAAAGACAAAAGTGAGTTTTAATTATAATTTAATAATAAATAATTATATTATTTTAAAAATAAATACAAATTTGTCATAATTTAAACAGTTAATGTCAAATAAATTTGCTGAGAATAATATTTTTTTCAATAAGACAATTGTAATTTGCTTAACTGAGTTATTCTCTTTACCTTTAAAATAGACCTTCTATTTTATATTTATTTATGAAGAGCAGTTTCATTATTATAATTTCCAATATACTAGATGCTTAAAAAATGCCTGACAAATATGTAAAGGCAGGTAGGTGGATTGATATCAGTAGATTATTATAGCACCATCAGTGCAGAAATAGTGCGCCGAGCCAATAGATGGCGCTGAAGAAATCAGAAAGTTAAATCGCATCACAGGCTATAATTTTAACCCTTTGCCCGGAACATGTTTTCATCATGCTTATCGGGAACATCGGTCTTAGAGACCGCTATTTTTAGAAAAAGGTACTGAATGTATTTAGCGAAATTTCGTGGCGATAAATTATGAATTCTTGCAGCCATAGCTTTACTTTCTCAATCATGACGTATTATAGATACGACAGGGTATTGTATGGTTGATTTGATTTAATGCCGCATTAGTACTGCGCAATGGGTAATTGGCGACGGTCTGGGACGCACCCCTGAGGATGGTCCGGAGACATGCCATCATAATTTTGATCTTCCCCCGCTTAGGTGACCCCAAGGGCTATAATTTGGTATATTATATGATTGAATCATCTGGTTTCTGAAATTATTCTTTTTTAATATGAATATAGTGACCAGTTTAAAGTACTTTTATAAATACGAAGCATTAAAATTATTAAAAGAATGTATTTACGGCGTTGATTTTTGAATTCTTAATAACCCCACTAATAAAAAGTTATAAATAAACAATTTCTTATTATTTTTCGAACAGCAGGAAATGAGTCTGCGCTCGGATTCGAAGAAAATTTGTCACCCTGTTTCGACTATTGAGTTATCGAATTTCGTGCAGTTTGAGATGCATTAACAAGCGGTACCAACCTTTTTGCTTTTCAGCATCAGATCTCCACTATTCAGTCAAATCATCCACCAAACCGACATGAAGGCAAGACAAGGCAAGTTTCCTCCACCTTTGTTATCGCTGTTTTATATTTCGATTGGGTGTAAATTAAACATATACCAAAACCTACACTTGCTGAAATGGAAAGCAAGTAACCTAATCCTTGTTATTGCTTGAAAGCTGTTCCGTATGACTTTTGTTTGGAGTTTTGGTGGTAAAAGGAACAAATCATTTATAACATGGAAAATCCCAAGAACCAGTTACCAAGACAGCGATTATTACCAAAAGAAGGTGCAAAAACCGTAGTGATGTTCCGGGAATTTTTCTCCATAGACAATATAGGGAATCCGTACTTTACTAGTATATCTGCTCAATGAGGGGTACCCAGTTATTTTTTTTCATGTGTGCAAAGAGTACATTCTTGTGTCTAAGTGATTGCTGAGCTTTCTTGTACAACCGGCAGCAAAAGTATCCGAGCGCTAGCCAATAATTCTGATGTCAAAAAGTTACACTTAACACTGTTTTGTTAAATAAATCCTTGTCGAATCATGTTGGTAGACTGGCTAAGAACATGACTCGACAGGGTTTATTTAACAAAGCCGTATTAAGTGTACTTTTCTTTTGAGAGGAATTATTGCTAGTGCTCGGAGACTTTTGCTGATACACACAATGGTAATGACATGCCTCGTCCTGGACCACTTGTAGGGGTGGACTCTAGACTTCCATCAATTGTTCATTACGTAGCTATCATGTGATATTTAAACTAGGGTGACCAAATGTCCTGAAATTAGGGAGTGGACTAAAGTGACTGAATGTCTCAATTTATTGGGGACAGTCACCATTTTTGGCAGTTTGTCACTAAGAACAGGATCCGACAAGGATTTATTTAACAAAACTGTATTAAGCGTACTTTTTTTACATAGAAATTTTTGCTAGTGCTCGAATACTTTTGCTGGTACACACAATGGTAATGACATGCCTCGTCCTGGACCACTTGTAGGGGTGGATTCTAGACTTCCACCAATTGTTCATTACGTAGCTATCATGTGATATTTAAACTAGGGTGACCAAACGTCCTGAAATTAGGGAGTGGACTAAAGTGACTAAATGTCTCAATTTATTGGGGACAGTCACCACTTTTGGCAGTTTGTCACTAAGAACGGGATCCGACAAGAATTTATTTAACAAAACTGTATTAAGCGTACTTTTTTACATAGTAATATTTGCTAGTGCTGGAATACTTTTGCTGCTGACTGTACTCTTGCCAGCAGTCAAAAGCAATATTATTCTGCGAGGATATCTGTTTCCACAATACCCATTACCTAATATTCCTTTCCAAAAATTGGTTTTTCACATTTTATTTTCTAGCACCCCCCCCCCCCCCTCCTTAAAAAAAAAAAAAAAACTATTTATTTTTATTTTTATTTATTTTTTATTATACAAAAATAAAATTTAAAAAATAAAAATAATTGAACTTTTTTAGGAAACGAGTGCAAATTTAATGGTTGTGAAATTTTTTAAAAGGGAAAATGGAATTTAAATGATCATCAATTGTGGAAGCATATTTCCCCACTGAATAACATCACCTGTCGGTGAAGTTTGGTATTATACAGTCGGTAACAAAAGTCTCCGAACACTAGCAAAAATTTCTATATAAAAAGATACACTTAATACAGTTTTGTTAAATGAATCCTGTTTTTAGACTGACTAAGAACAGGATTCGACAACGATTTATTTAACAAAACTGTATTAAGTGTACTTTTTTTACATAGGAATTTTTTCTAGTGTTCGGAGACTTTTGTTGCCGACTGTACTAAGAAAAGCAATCAAACTTGAAAAACAAAACTTTCAGAAAGAATTTGCAACTATTGACATTTCTACGTAATGTGTCTGTTAGCGCTCAAAAATTGAGATTCCTAATATTCCCATAACATTTTACATGTTTTCTTTTTTTTTCAACATTAAGGGGATCGCCCACTGCGCAGCACTAGTGCGACGTAAAACCCATCCAACCAACCAAACAACAGTCAACACTAAGCGGCTCCGGGCCCTGCTCACTCTTCCAACCCCAAAGGGTAGTGTCATGCATCGAACGCTGGAACTCATGAAGACTAGCTTTTCCTTTCGAGAATTTTATTTATTTCTCGAATTACACTCACGATACAACACAGTCGCATTTAACACAAATAAACACGTAAACATTTAACATAATTTAAATTTGAACAGTAACTTTCCAGTCCGCCAAACAATACAAAATAATCGTCTCTCAAGCCAGGCATCCGCTCTTCTCGGAGTTACATCATACACATCTAAAACCAAACTAAACTTTCTTCAATTCGAAAGTCTTTTTCGTCTGCGCTGGACAGACAGCGCCCTCTAGTCAGTCTAAAAGTCATTACAGACCTCCTTCCTTCAGGGGAGAAACTTTTCACTATTGTAGAGGGAAAAGTTTGGTTAAATAATGCTTGATTAGGATAAGTCTATATTCAAATAAAATAAAGTCACAATGTTCAACATATTGGTCCATTTTCTAGATATCGTAATCAATTTAAAACAAGTGATTTAAAAAAAAATACGAGCAAGCACCAATTCTATGCAGAAACAGTACCTGGTTATATTTAAATGCACCAGACTTATCCCTATTTTAAATTAAACACACTATTTAACCTATTTTAAATGTACACAAATATATATACCAAATAGAAAATTAAATATTATTACACACAATATACCAGAGACACTAAATATATATGCAAAGTTAAATATAGATAGCGAAAACAAATTTATACCACATATACATAGCAATAATTAAGCAAATACGTAAACTTTTTTTTTTAAACTAAGGGATAAGACTTAATCTATCAGCATTCTGAGATTGTAATTCTATACACTAAACAACCTCCTAATTAAATAACACTGCACAGAGTTCCCAAAGTAAAAGTCTGGGATTTGGTCTTTTTTTTTTTCTTTCTTTTTCTCAGGAACATGAATAGCTTTGTACAATTACGACTAAATAAGTCAGGATTGCAAGATAAATTCTCCTTTATTTCTTCAAATGCCCTTTGGCAAGAGCTATTCCAGTCAGTGGATTTTAGAGACCAATCCCTTAGTAAGTCTGACAATAAAGTTGCATCTTCAGAAAATTCAGGAATGCATTTTCGATAGTATTCAGCTAATTTCCAGTAGTCTGTCACATGAGTCATGGTAGTATGAGACGAAGAATCTTTTTTGACTCGAACTTTCTTTTCACTTGGAGTTCTTAATCTCTGGTCCACTAAATGTCCAGAAATTTTTACATAAGTTCGAGTAGGTGGACATTTAGAAGGTTTAATATGCAACTTAGTAGCACTGATTTTGAAGGAAATGTCTTTTACATGATTTTCCCTTGTTTTAGGAAAATTGGCGACTTTCTCACTATATGGCACTGGACACTTTTCACTGTGTTTCAATAAATTTGCCATTTGTTGACTAGAATCTTTAGGTAGATTTTTCAAGGGACCCAAAGTAGTTGCAGAAAGTTCTTCCTTCAAGTAACTTTGTTCCTTCAATTGTTTTTCATAAATTAAGCATTTTTCAGATAATTGCATAAGATCTAATTTATTCTTCTGCAATTCATCTGTCAACTGATTCAATTTAGCATTAGAAATTTTTTCTTTCTTTTCTAGAATATTAAACAGGTAATCTAGTTTGGAATTAATTATATTAATTTCATTTCTTTCTTCAACAAGCTTTTCATTTTTAAGACAAATTTCATTTTCTTTACCTTTTATTCTTAAGAGCTCTTCTTTAATTATGTTGATTTCATTAGACAGCTTAAGATTTTCAATTTTAGTATTTTTTAATTCTTGTTTGTAATTATTCTTTTCTACATTCAGAATTTCCAACTGATTTAGATAATTCTTTTTTTCACTTTGTGAATCAAGGCGAAGAGTTTTTAACTGATTTTCAAACTTTTCTTTCTCTTGAATTTCTTCATTTATCTGCTTTTGATATTCTAAGCATTTTTTATTCAGATAAGCCTCTATTTCTGCTTTTAGTTTTTCCATCACAAAATTAGAGTCTTCATTTTTCTGTTTAAGGTCTTTTAAGTCATTATTTAGTTCCGAAATATTTTTCATAGTATGTTTCAACTCTTCAGTAAGTTTTTTATTTTGAAGAAACAGTTCTTGTTTTTTAATTTTCTTTTCTTCCATCTCCCCTTTCAAACATATAATTTCATTTATCAATCTGAAATTTTCAATTTTGAGATGGTCAACATTTATTTTTTCTTTAAGAACAACTCCATTTTCTATTTGATTTTGATTTTCTGTTATATCCTGCAGTTCTTCAACAAACACTTTTGGAGAGGTTTTATTGAGTTCTGGCCATGGAAATTCTGACAGGATTTCTTCTACCTCTTCGGTTTTCTTTTCATCTGCAGATTTCCTTTCAATCAACTTTTGGTCAAAATGGGCAAAATCTTTATTTTCAATATTTTTCTTCATCTTTAAAAATTTCTTAGGATTTCTTGTTTGTACAGAATTTAACTTAGACACTTGTACATTTTCTTTTGATTTGCAATCTTTGAACATTGCAGCAGTTTTATTTCCTAACAAATACTTGTCACTATAAAAGGAATTTTGTAGGACAGCTGCTTTAGATTTTAAGTGTCCCATTTTACAATCCAATTCAATTTCTGCAAGTGGTAAACAGATTTTATCCACTTCTAATGGATTTCTAATATACACTTTCTCATTTGTGTACATATGTGGTTTCACGTACTTGCTGCTGATCAGATCACATGAAGCACCCGTGTCTCGAATTATTTTCATCTCAACACCATTCACTTTACCTATACTAGTATAAGGTGTCATTGATTCATCAGAACCTGCCTCAGCTATAATATGTGAGATAAATTCTTCATTTTTCTTTAATTTATCACACTGAGGTCTAAGATGATTAGTAGAACCACATTCATAGCAACGAGCAATTTTTCTTTTATCAAATTCTTTATTTCTCTGATTTTCTTGGGATGTTTCGGGTTTTGCATGAAATTTCGGCTTGACATCTTTGTTATTATCGTTAGACTTATCATCACATAAGTTTTCACTTTGGTTTCGAAAGCTGGAAAATTTCTTTTTGGGCAATTCCCTCCTTTTGAAACTTTCTCTAATACTCTCAAACTCATCTAGTTTTTCAGCTAAGTCCATAGGTGTCATGAATGTAAGCCAGTTTTCTAAAAAATGATCTCTTACATCAGCAGGCACTCGAAATTTCAACTGCTCAGTCACTATTAGGTCTTTTAGCTGTTGAAAATTCTCTATCTTTAATTCTGTAAGCCACTCCGTAAAATAACTAGAAAGCTCTTGAGCATAATTTCTCCAAGATTTTTCGGACGATTTGTGGTGCTTATAAAAACATTGTTTAAATTTTTCACTATTTAATTTATATCTTTTCATAATGATATTTTTAACAAAATCATAATTTGTCGCATCGGTTGGAGACTCTCTGGCCAACATATTGGATAGTTCTGGCGGTAAAACTGCTAACAGGTAGGCCACCCAATCCTTTTTTGGAACTCGTGCCATCTCCGCTCTTCTTTCAAAATTTATTAAATATAAACCCATTTCATCATGTTTTTCATCAAATCTTGGGGTAATTTGAGTTAACTGAATCTTTGGAACCGATTCAGCCAATGTTTCTGGTTCTAATATTCTTTCAGGATTTTCTTTTGAAATTTCTAATTTCTTTAATTCAATTTCATATTGTTGAGTTTCTCGGGTCCTTCTTTCCTCTCTTTCTTCTTGTCTTAGTCTCTCTTCTTCTTGTAGTTTTTTATCTTCAAGAAGCCTTTCCAATATTAATTTTACTTCTTCCTCATTATAGGACTTGCTAGATAAAATTAATTTCTTGATGTCAATAACTCTACTGAAAGTATCTACTTCGACACCGATTTCCTCACAAATTTGAATCAATTCATGTTTTCGATCTTTAGCTAAAAATGCCATGTTTCAAAACCCCAAACAAAACCAGAATGCTCTCAAAACGATAATAAAATATAAACAAATAAAATAATTAGAAAAATTATTATATATGTTTTTTTTTTTTTTCTATTACCCCCCCTTTTTTTTTCAAAAATCAATCAAACACACAAATAAAACAAGATATTGAGGGTAATTAACCTTTGTAATTAAATAAAAAATAATAATATCCAACCCAATTAATGGCATCTGTAATTACGAAAAATAATTTATTTTTCTCTATTTAAGAGAACACTTTTATATATGTATATATATATATTTCTTTCATAAAAAAAAACCACGTGTACAGTACTTTTCTTCTTAAAGAACAGAATACATGAACATTTTTAATCACACAAATTTCTTTTATTAAATAAATCATATATTCAAAAATAATATTTTAAACCAAGTATGTTCTCATACCAAGTACTACTTGTTTCCTACACAATCATTATTTCAATTCAAAACAGAAATAAATTAATTTATTTGCAAAACTATTTGATTCTTTTTGCACACATATTTCTCAGGAAACAGAATAATTAATATTTTTCTTCAAACCATAAAAAACAATAGTTTCGTTTCTAAACCGAAACTCTTTTCTTTATAAAAAAAAAAGTAAGTTCCACAAAATTAGATTTAAGTAACATAAATTACCATAGTAATTAATATTAAGAAATAAAATGAACATCTAATCGTTAAACATTTCATTTGAAACAGAAACTACCATTTTACTTCAAATCGAAACCAAAATATTTTGTTCCAAACAAAAACAGATTCATTTTAAATGAAATCAAGACTAAATTCTTTTTATTTTTATCCCTCATTCACTCTCTATTTATCTATTTATTTTTGTAGTATTAAGCAAAGAAATACCAAATCAGTAAAAAGAGACAGAAAGAAAAATAAATCCAATAAAATATCAGAAATAAAAATGACCTGAAATACCCATTAATACTTTATGATTTATGAATAATTCCACATTTTTATTCTTTTTAATTCGATAATAAATACATCTTTTTTTTTTTTTTTTTTTTTTTTTAAAGCTCTAAAAAAAGAATATCTATTCTTTATTTAACTTTAATTACAGAACAGATACTTTATTTAAACATATTCTCATAATTTGTCATTTCTTTTAAAACAGAAATTCTTTTCAAAATGTACTTACTCTATAGTAAGTTTTATTTTTTTATTTTATTATTATTATTAGGAATATACCATTAAACAAAAGAAAAAACATATATATTCATTTATTTCTCACTGATTCATCAACTTTATTTTTTTCGAAATACATCGACAAAAAAAAAATTGAAAGATTTCCTTCTTTTTTTTTATTTCTTTTAACCAACGGATAAATCAGTTTAATATATATATATTTTCTCTACAAATAATAATTTCAAATAATCTTTTTATCAAATAGATAGGGACAAGTGAGGTACCTCTGTGATATACTTAATTCTCTATTAAATACATAATGCGAATTTAAGTACTTTTAAAAAATATTTTCTCACGTCCTAATACAAGGACTGAGCTGATTTATTATATTATTTTTAAATCAAGGCACTGTTTCATACATAAAGGCACTTACCCCTTTAGTAGCGTGAATTCTTGATCCGCTAGCTGCCACCAACTTCTTAGACTGTCATGCATCGAACGCTGGAACTCATGAAGACTAGCTTTTTCTTTCGAGAATTCTATTTATTTCTCGAATTACACACACGATACAATACAGTCACATTTAACACAAATAAACACGTAAACATTTAACATAATTTAAATTTGAACAGTAACTTTGCAGTCCGCCAAACAATACAAAATAATCGGCACTCAAGCCAGGCATCCGCTCTTCTCGGAGTTACATCATACACATCTAAAACCAAACTAAACTTTCTTCAATTCGAAAGTCTTTTTCGTCTGCGCTGGACAGACAGCGCCCTCTAGTCAGTCTAAAAGTCATTACAGTAGCTTCCTTGTTTGAACAGATTTTACGCGTTACTAGTGCCACGCTGTGGACAATAGGCAACGGTCCGGGACTCATCCCTAGGGTTGTTCTGAGATATGCCATCTTCTACAGGTTGAGTGTATTTTACGTCGCACTAGTGCTGCAGTTAGATAGACTTGGCGTCTTCGGCATTTATCGCCAAACGTGCCGGTACTCTATTCTAGGAATATGCATCCGCAAGTCCCTACACTAAGCCTAAGCTTTAGTGGTCTCAGAGACCGATGTTCCGGTATAAGGGTTAAATT